>JBBPBX010046060.1:0-26748 GCA_038048925.1 Garcialebias charrua | reverse complement strand
TGTCCTGAGTTTTTGCATAGTAGTATAAAAAGTATAAAAAGTATATCTATAAAATAAACTGAAGGTTCTAGCATTGACATTTGCAAAGAGTGGCACAGCAGCATATAAGTTAATGTACACAGTATATGTATGAGGTATTTGATGTTGGTATATAGGCAAAGTGGCATATGCAGTGAGGCACATAAGGCACATTTGGCATCCTTAGATAAGGCTAGTCAGAGAATGCTGTATATGTATCTGCAGTAGTGTATATAAAATTAGTGTAAATGTAAACAGTAGTAATAAATGTAAAGCAGTAGTAATAAATGTAAACCGTATTAATAAATGTAAACAGTGAATGTAAACAGTAGTATGACTATAGGCAGTAATGTAATACAAACATTAGTGCAAATATGAGAAGTAGTGCAAACTGAATGAGCACATGACCGAGAGTTTAGTGAATAACCCGTTTGATGACACAGAGTCCAGTGTTAAAAACTTTGTGTTGTGTGGTAATGTGTGAGAAAGTTTTTTGTGTTAAGGCAGTTCAAATGGGAGGGGAGGCAGAGCAGGCAGAGTGTTTAGCATTCTGACTGCCTGATGAACAGAGCTGTCTCTCAGTCTACTGGTACGAGCCTGGAGACTCCTCAGTCTCCTCCCTGATGGCAGCAGTCTAAAGCGGCTGTGTAGTGGGTGTGTGGGATCACCTGCCATGCAGTGGGCTTTCCGAGTGAGGCGTTTGCTGTGTAAGTCCTGCAGTGAGGGCAAGGAGGTGCCGACGATCTTCTCAGCTGCTCTCACGATGCGCTGGAGGCTCTTGCGGCATGATGCAGTACATGCACCAAACCACACCGTGATGCAGCTGGTCAGGACACTTTCTATGGCACCCCTGTAGAAGGTGCACATGATGGGGGTTGAAGCTCCAGCCCTTTTCAGCTTGCGGAGAAAGTAGAGGCGCTGGTGAGCCTTCTTGGCCAGTGCTGCAGTGTTCCTGCTCCAGGACAGGTCCTTCGAGACGTGCACTCCCAGGAACTTGGTGCTGTCCACTCTCTCCACTGCGGTGCTGTTGATGGTCAGAGGGGCATGTTGTGCATCCCTCTTCCTGAAGTCCACGACAATCTCCTTTGTCTTCTCCACGTTGAGAGTGAGATTGTTGTGTCCGCACCACAAGGCCAAGCGGCTCACCTCGTTCCTGTAGTCCGTCTCATCGTTGTTGCTGATGAGACCTACCACTGTTGTGTCATCCGCAAACTTGATGAAGTGGTTGGAGCTGTACGATGGTGTGCAGTCGTGTGTTAGCAGGGTGAATAGAAGGGGGCTCAGCACACATCCTTGTGGGGCCCCTGTGTTCAATGTGATGGTGCTAGATGTGTTACTCCCGATCCGAACTGTCTGTGGTCTCCCGGTCAGGAAGTCTAGGGGACCACATATTCAAAATTCACTTTTTAATGGTTTTTTACTCAACTTTGGGTATGTACTTCATAAAAAAACTGTGCTAGGGCCAAAAAAATGCACCCAGTGGTTTATTTACTCCAAGTATATTTATTTATCTTTGATAGAAACACTTCGTTTCCACTTCCTGCGGTTTGTGATGTCACAAACCGCAGCCACAACCCACAACCCCAACCTTTGTCCCGCCCCGTCACCTAGCAACCCCTGGTGATGCTCCACCCACTTCAGTATGAAAGAAGGGACGGTTGTTTTTCCTTATTTCATGTCAGCACAATGGCTAAAAATGTCACAGAGTCTAGCCAGCTAACGTGAGCGTTGCAAAGATTCTCTGACCCTCCTGGCCCAGATAATGGCATAGTTTTCAGATGGGAGTCTTGAATGAACAGCGATGCAGCATGTTGCAGTGTGTGTGTGTTGGTTTATGTGTCATAGCAGGCCAGACTACGTACCGCTAAACCACATTAACCAACCTGTGTGTGTGTGTGTGTGTGTTTGTGTGCACGCGCTTATCAAGGGAGAGGGAGTTTTAACGCTGTCATTAGGGGGGAGAGCAAATACACACCCTCGAGTGAACAAATGAGACCCTCGAGAGAACAAATGAGACCCGCGCGAGCGCAAATAAGACCCCGTGAGCATGTGTGTGTGTGTGTGTCCGCTGCGAGTGACATCCGCTCCCTCCAGCGCGCGCGCACAGGGGGAGGGAGGGAGACGTATTACAGAGGAAAAATTAAAAATGACACGACAACTTGTACACGTCTGATCTGTCCCACAATAAATACGTTGCGGTCCAGTTCAGCTCAGCTCAGGGCTCTGGGTGGCAGTAACGCGAGTTCAGACATCCTCGTCTGCCTTTGGAGGGCGGAGTTAATGTAAACAGATCTTTGAAGGGCGTGAACTTCACATCTCATTATCATAAACCAGTCGTTCAAAACGAAAGTTAAAAATGGCAGAATTAAAAAGGGTATAATTGATTATCTAAGAATTATTTTGTGTATTAAATTGAATGAACATTGTCTGGTAACCCCACAGACATACCATAAAAATTTTAAAAACCTATCTGTGGTCTCCTTTAATCATATCTATCTGATAGATTCCGGTTTGTAAATGTAAATAATAAATCATCTTCTTACACCAAAGTTAGTCATGGAGTCCAGATGACCTGAATGAGAATTATTGGATTTGATACCTGGATGATTGAGCATGAACTTTGTTGCCTTGAACCACTTTGGCTGTGGCTGCCTGCCTGGGAGGAGTCGACGAGGGTCAGGACGGCCCCCAGAAACCATCTTATCTCCAGCCAACTGGTTGGTCCACTTAAGTACCGTATTTTCCGGTGTATCCACCTCTTTCGCCAAAAGCTCATGTAGGCCGCCATGACAGTCCGGTGCCGCCCCCTCCCGGTGGTAAACTTCCGCCGGAACCCGGAAGTCCTGTAGTGTGTGGTTGGCTGTGAAAAACAAGCCGGGACAACAGTTTATTTTCTCTCGTTTTTTTTTATTTTTGGGGTTGTTTCTTGCTGGGTTAGAGGGTGTTACAGCCAGGTATACGTTTGAGCAACGCGCTGTTGTAAACGTGAAGGATCTACGTCCATCGGAGGAGCTGTCAGCTGCTCCTTCCTCTGTCTGACTCAGCCTCGGACCTGCTCTCGAAGACGTCGCGCTCCGATCAACTTTAGTTCGGTAAACAAAATATTCTATATAAATCATTTTGTGAAACCATGTCAGAACAATATCGGAGTATAACCGTCTGTTTAGTAGCTGTTTTTTTTTTTTTTTTTTCATGATTTAGCGTCTGTACTGCTGTGATAATGCTGTGGTTAGCTTAGCATGTAGCTACTTTAAAGGCTAACTTCCAGACGGTAACACTCACAACAAAGTGCTGGTTCTTGAGCCTGGACTTTTTTTTTGGCTGTGTTATTTTAGTTAAACTGTTATTTAGCTGGTTATATGATTGAGACAGTTTACACATCTTTTTTCAAAGACAGACCGTGTCAACAATGACTAGGCCTCAAAACCTGACCCGTCATTAAACCAGAGTTATTAAAGCACATTTAAAATAATGATGTAAATTAAAGAGGAGAAAAGTGCACATGAAGCTACATTTGTACTAAAATGTGAGTAAATAAAGAATTTACTTAACAAATCTGTCATTAAATAATATAACTGTACAGTATTATTTATATTTATTTATATTATTTAATGACAGATCTGTTAAGTAAATGCTTTATTTACTCATTTTAATACTAATACTGCACTGTACACACTGTCTATGACAAGACAAGTTTTATTTTTCTACTTTACAGAAGACTGAAGCCACGAGATCCATCCAGGGATAAGATCCTACATTAAGTAAATGCTTTATTTACTCATTTTAGTACAAATACTGTACTGTACTGTTCACACTGTCTATCACAAGACAAGTTTTCTTTTTCTACTTTACAGAAGACTGAAGCCACGAGATCCATCCAGAAATAAGATCCTACATTAAGTAAATGCTTTATTTACTCATTTTAGTACTAATACTGTACTGTACACACTGTCTATGACAAGACAAGTTTTCTTTTTCTACTTTACAGAAGACTGAAGCCACGAGATCCATCCAGGGATAAGATCCTACATTAAGTAAATGCTTTATTTACTCATTTTAGTACAAATACTGTACTGTACTGTTCACACTGTCTATCACAAGACAAGTTTTCTTTTTCTACTTTACAGAAGACTGAAGCCACGAGATCCATCCAGAAATAAGATCCTACATTAAGTAAATGCTTTATTTACTCATTTTAGTACTAATACTGTACTGTACACACTGTCTATGACAAGACAAGTTTTCTTTTTCTACTTTACAGAAGACTGAAGCCACGAGATCCATCCAGGGATAAGATCCTACATTAAGTAAATGCTTTATTTACTCATTTTAGTACAAATACTGTACTGTACTGTTCACACTGTCTATCACAAGACAAGTTTTCTTTTTCTACTTTACAGAAGACTGAAGCCACGAGATCCATCCAGAAATAAGATCCTACATTAAGTAAATGCTTTATTTACTCATTTTAGTACTAATACTGTACTGTACACACTGTCTATGACAAGACAAGTTTTCTTTTTCTACTTTACAGAAGACTGAAGCCACGAGATCCATCCAGGGATAAGATCCTACATTAAGTAAATGCTTTATTTACTCATTTTAGTACAAATACTGTACTGTACTGTTCACACTGTCTATCACAAGACAAGTTTTCTTTTTCTACTTTACAGAAGACTGAAGCCACGAGATCCATCCAGAGATAAGATCCTACATTAAGTAAATGCTTTATTTACTCATTTTAGTACAAATACTGTACTGTACTGTTCACACTGTCTATCACAAGACAAGTTTTCTTTTTCTACTTTACAGAAGACTGAAGCCACGAGATCCATCCAGAGATAAGATCCTACATTAAGTAAATGCTTTATTTACTCATTTTAGTACTAATACTGTACTGTACACACTGTCTATGACAAGACAAGTTTTCTTTTTCTACTTTACAGAACATTGAAGCCACGAGATCCATCCAGAGATAAGTTTGTACACCTGGGTCCAGTCTCAGATCGTACACTTGGGTCCAGTCTCAGATCGTACACCTGGGTCCAGTCTCAGATCTACACTTTGGATTCCTGTGGAGTTGGCTGAAATCGGACAGTTCCACATGAAGAGAAATCTGTTCAGTTTGCTGGTCTCCATCATTGCTTGTTGAATTGGTTTTGATCTTTATTCTGTGCCAATTCATTTTCATTAAGACAACACCACCCACAGTTGTCATATTGTACAGTATTCAGTTTCAACTGTTTTAAATGTATAATTATAGCTTTTATTCTGAACTTTGTCAGTCTCCTGGGTGATCAAAACTTATAAGCAAAATGAATGTTTTTTTGCTTTGCACATGTGAATAAAAACACTGGCCTAAGAACAATCAAGACCTTTAGTTTTTATTTATGTGTATTACAATGAGTAGTATGGGTGACATCACAATGAAACTACTTCACATTATTGAACAGTGTATTTTAATTATTGAAATAACTACAAAAAGAACAAACACAGCAGATTTATTTATAGAAGATTTTAACTGGTTTGTTGCTGTGTGTACGACTGCACAAAACTTCTGGACGAAGTCGAGTTTCCATCCATGTCCTGGGAGTCTGCTGGTTGAAGATTCTACGACCGGAGAGAGTACCTTAACACAGAAATGTTTAGATATGGAGTAAATAATTTCTATGTTTCTCTTTTGTATATAATACACCATGAATGTTTTTGTTGAAAAGCTTATGTAATAGTGTATGTATGAGATCAACTGAAAAATGACTTCTTTTTTTGTTTTATTCAACCACAATGTAACAGGTTCTTCTTTAAATGGCAACACATGGTTTTCTCAAAACAATGTACATATTTCATATTATCTTGTATTTGAATATTGCAGAAAATATATAACTACTTTATCAACTTGTTAATTAAACAGCATGTGTTTCAACTTTGTACATTTCAATTGTGACATTTTCAACCAATTTTATATTAAATGTATGCTTCCATTCACAGCACAGACTTGAACTCTGACTATTAATGTCTGGCTGTGATCTAAATATTCTGATATAAGTGATGTACCTTCCACAGTGTGTCCAGTCAGCCTGTCCGTGAGCAGTGAGATAAGATGTTATCTGCAGTGACAGCTGGACAGCTGAAGCACAGATAACGTCTTATCTTCGCAGTTAACGTCTTATCTTCGCAGCTTCTTAAAACATCCTTGGAATTATCCACCTCTTATGAGCTTCCATTTACGTGAGGTAAAGGAAACTTTTGTGTAAATAAATAAATAAATCGCTAGCAAGTATGTTTCCCCACAAACGTAAACAAGAGCGCGGGACCGCGGGCGGAAGTACACTCCCGGCTTCCGCTATGAATTATGGGTAGTGCCGCGAAAACGAAAATAAGGTGGATAGGTCGCACCTTTTTATGTTTTTTCCAAGGCCTGCGACCTATACACCGGTGCGACCTATATATGGCTTGTTATCACTTTCGGCGAATTTTTTTTAAAAATCCAGCTCATTTCACAATTACGTTCATTTTTTAAGGAAAAGTTCAGCTCAGACATTTGCTATAATTTTTATCAAACAAATAATTGTTTTTAAGTGTTAATCTTCTTAAAAGCCTTGCTGTGCGCTCCTGTGGCAGACATTTGCAGCAGAGCTAAACGTAGTTACGACCTATACACCGGTGCGACCTATACAGCAGAAAATATGGTAGTGTACTGCTTGGTGGTGAAACAGTTTACTGGAACTCCTCAGACTGATGAAGCCCTCCGGATAGAGGGCGAAACGTCTCTATAAAAAAGAAACTGTTTAGATGACCCGACTAATAATAATTATTAATAATAATAATCATCATTTTATTTAAAAGCACTTTCAGGACACCCAAGGACACTTAACAAACCAATACAGTTCAAACATTATCAGTGACAAATTGAAATATAAAATACATAAAGATTATAAAATGCAAAATAATAAAAATACATTTAGTAAAGTTAATGATAAGCTAGTCTAAAGAGATGTGTTTTCAGGGCTGTCTTGAACAGAGAAAGGGAGGTGGTGTTTCGAAGGTCTGGCGGTAGAGCGTTCCAGAGGTGAGGGGCAGAGCAGGTGAAGGCCCTGCTCCCCATGGTGGAGAGGCGGGCAGAGGGTACATGGAGATGTAGCGAAGAGGAGGATCTGAGAGAGCGTGATGGGATGGAGATTTGTAGGAGGTCAGATAGATAAGGAGGGGCAAGGTTGTGGATAGCTTTGAACGTGAGGAGTAGAATTTTGAAGATGATGCGTGATTTAACCGGGAGCCAGTGGAGCTGCTGCAGGACAGGAGTGATGTGGTTATAGTAGGAGGTTTGAGTGATGACACGGGCAGCTGAGTTCTGGACCATCTGTAACTTGTGGAGAGATTTGTTGGGGAGGCCGTAGAGAAGGGAGTTGCAGTAATCGATACGGGAAGTCACAAGACTGTGCACCAGGATGGCTGTGGAGCGGGGTGTGAGAGAAGGACGGAGACGGTTAATATTACGGAGGTGGAAATAGGCAGACCGAGTAATATTGTTGATGTGTGAAGTGAAGGAGAGAGTGGTGTCGAGGATGACACCGAGACTCTTGACCTGAGGGGAGGGGGATAGCAGAGAGTTGTTAAGGGGGACGAGAAGATGTTCTGATTTTGAAATAGAGTTTTTGGTACCGACAAGAATGATTTCTGTTTTGTTACTGTTTAGTTGAAGGAAATTGTTAGAAAACCAGTGATTTAGCTCATTGAGACAGTCGGTGAGGATGGAGGGTGGGTGGGTGGAGTTAGGTTTTGATGACAAGTAGAGCTGTGTGTCATCAGCATAACAGTGGAAATGGACGCCGTATTTGCGGAAGATGTGACCTAGAGGAAGGAGGTAAATGATGAAGAGGAGGGGTCCGAGGACAGAGCCTTGGGGGACACCCGTGGAGACAGGGGAAGACTGGGAACGGAAGGATTTAAGCTGAATGAATTGAGTGCGGTCAGAGAGATAGGAGTTGAACCAGTCTAACGGGGTACCTGAGATGCCAATGGAGGTTAGTCTGTTGAGGAGGATAGAATGACAGATGGTGTCGAAGGCAGAACTTAGATCAAGAAGAATGAGGATGGACAGAAGACCAGAGTCAGCAGCAAGAAGAAGGTCGTTAGTAATTTTTACTAGGGCTGTTTTGGTGCTATGGTGGGGGCGAAATCCAGATTGAAACTCTTCATAAATGTTATTGTTGGACAGGTGTGAGTGAAGTTGACTAGCAACAGTTTTTTCAAGAATTTTGGAGATGAAGGGCAGATTGGAGATCGGACGAAGATTACTGAAGTTGGTGAAGTCAAGACCTGGTTTCTTGATGATGGGGGTGATGGCAGCAGATTTGAAGGCTGTGGGAACAATGCCAGAGTTTAGGGAGGAGTGGATGATATTAGTGATGATAGGGAGCAGAGACGGGAGACAGGATTTAACAAGAACTGTGGGAAATGGGTCAAGTTGACAGGATGAGGACTTGGACTTGCTGATAATGTCAGCAATGTCATCAGCAGAGGGGAGGGAGAAGGCAGAGAAAGGGAGGGAGGGAGGAGTTCAACGAGGATGCTGGGGGCAGTATTTGGTCCAAGGTGTTTATGAATAGACCTTTTACCAGTTGACGTCATCGCGCATGCGCACTCGCATTTTTCGAGAATCAACCGGAAGCTAGGGCTAACGTCGGAGTGTTTTCATCACTGGCAACAGTCGCGGTGGGAAAATATGACTTTTATTGTGTTTATAATTGTTCGAGGCAACGTAAACGAGTAAAAGAAGAAGGTGAGACGTTTGTTTTACCAAGTCCCTCTAGGAAAGTCGAGTATAGCGACTAAAAGAAGGAAGTTATGGCTTCAAGCGCTTCGCCGGCAGGACTTCACCCCGACACAAAACAGCAAAGTGTTAATCAGCTTTTTTTATCTGGCATGGCCAATCTCCGTGGATTACACTCCTACATTACATCTTGGATATGGGAAACAGACAAAACAGAGAACAACCTCCCGCAGCAGAATGCTACTGGACAGTTGATAAGCTAGCAGCTAGCTAGTTCTACTAGACCTCACTGTACCTCAGTCCACTGCCTGTGTTGAAGTTTCAACCTGTGACATGCAAGGAGATTCTTCCTTCAACCCCCTGAAGAAATAACAGGTGAGTAAAATGTCATCAAACATGCAGCTGTATAAAAATGAACAGACCACTGCACTGTTAGCCTGTTGTCATTTGAACTCTTTCTGCGTTGAAAAAATATAGTAGTTTCCACAAGATAAACATGTTTATTAACATTATTTGAGGTCTGACAGCACTGCATCTTTGAAAACATTTCAGACATTTCTCTGTTTCTTTAAAGGGGACCACAGATGCAAAATTCACTTTTTAATGTTTTATTTACTCAACTTTGGGTATTTACTTCATAAAAAAACAGTCCTTGTGCCAAAAAAATGCACCCAGTGGTTTATTTACTCTAAGTAGATTTATTTATTTTTGATAAATACACCAGGATTCACACTTCCTGCAGTTATTGACGTCACAGGCCGTAGCCAATCACCTCAAACCTGAGTCCAGCCCCTCACCTAGCAACCCCTGGTTAGGCTCAACCCACTTCTGTATTAAACACATGACTGTTGTTTTTCATGATTTCATCTCATCTTTTGTTTATATGTTCTTAATTTCATGTGTACAGCACTTTGTTGCAGCTGTGGTTTTTTTAAATGGCTTTATAAATAAAGTATAATTGTTATTTTTATATTTTAGTTCAATTTTTAGTGTATTTGCGATCGCTCCCAACGCGCAGCCGTCAAAAATTAAACGAGCGGACCCCCGGCGTAGGGACCAGCGGCAACGGGACCCTCTTCTGGCGGATGGAGCGGAGCTTCAATTGTACAGCCTCGCTGCTGCCCTCGCAGCAGCCTCGCAGCAGCGAGGACCTTCTCCTTACAGATTCATTCATTCATTCATTCAACCTTTATTTAGTCAGGTAAATCTTTTGAACCTCATGGGCTCATTTACGAAAGCGACCTGCTAAAACTAAAGAACAATGAACAGTAATGGTAGAATTTCCTTAAACAATAAACAATCAAACAATAAACAATAGAAAACAAAAGAGAGAGAAAAATATATATATATATATATATATATATATATATATATATATATATATACACATACATATATATATATATATATATATATATATATATATATATATATATATATATACATATACATATATATATATATATATATATACATACATATATACACATTCCTCCTTTTAACAAAGTATCAAAAAACTAGCAAAACATTATAAGGTAGACGTATAAAATCAAAGACAGGAACAAATCTGCATTGGTTTTTGCCAGGATTCCAACAGATTCTGAAAACCATTTAGAGAAGTCAAGGTCGAGAGCTTCAGATCTTTTTGTAAGATATTCCATGAAGCAGGAGCGGAGTAGGAGAAGGCCCTTTTTCCAAGTTCAGTCCTCACTGACGGAACACTGCAGGTAATCATGTCCTGAGAGCGCACGCTGTAGCTGCACTCACGCAAAGACATGTAGGAGGAGATGTATGAGGGTTAATTTACGGGAGACACTTGGTGAACTTTGTTGTCTTGACTGGAACAGCGATAACTCCCAAAATCTCCGCGTGCAACGAGCGAAGCTGGCGAACACCGGAAGAGGAACAAGCTAACATTAGCATCGGATTCGGGTGGTCTAATGCTAAAAGGAGCAGCTCATGGCGGCGCGCTCAGACGGGTTTCGGTAAGTTATCTTAAGCTAGCACTAACAGTAAGTCAAATGAGTAATAAAAAAAGAGCTAATTTTAAAACAACAACACATTACAGATACTGGCTGTTACAGAGGGCGTTAACAGATCGTTGAAGGGCGTGGACTTCAAGAAACCGGTCGTTCAAAACGAAAGTTAAAAATGGCAGAATTAAAAAGGGTATAATTAATTATCTAAGAATTATTTTGTGTATTAAAATGAATTAATATTGTCAAGATAGCACACAGACATAACATAAAAATTTTAAATACCTATATGTGGTCTCCTTTAAGTTATTCGCACAGTTTTGCTGGGAGCATTGGTGACATGCTGTCACAGAAAAAAAATAGCAATCCTGTCATCAATGTGTATAAGCATACAGTTTAACTATACATAAGACTGTTTTGTTTATTGTCAAATATGAATTAATACTTTGTTTTACAGCAGCAACTGGCCACCAACTCCTTGCTGACAAAGGGTTTGATGTCAAGTCAGAGGTGGAAAAAGGGAAGCTAGTCTGAACCTGCCCCCCTTTCTGCATCCAGGGCACACTGAGGAAGAGGTATGTATTGTACAAGGAGTGTTGTGGCTTTTTGAAGCACTAATTGCAATAAAGTAAAAATATCTTTGTAAGTACAGGTGTTTCCGGCAGCGTGTAACTGCCCTGGCCTGGCGGGGCACAAAGATTCGCTTGCCCGCTGGGCCGACATGCATTTATGGACCTGTCAGGCCTGTCATGATCCAAATATATATATTTTAAATAAATTCTGTCGACCGTGACATCACATTGGTTGAAGTTTTTGAAGGACATCACGCTAATCCAATGAAAACTCACAGCACTCCTCAGCTGGCTCAGTCATTCCCTCCCCAATTAGACCAAATTTATATACTGTATTCAAATCCATGTTTATTACAGTAATTGATTAATGAAATAGTCCACACATCCCAAAACAGACATTGATTGTAGCACATTAAATTTAGAAATGAACACACCAACCTTTAAATATAAAGCAACTGTGCTCTAATTTCAAAAAGGCGAATCTTCACCAGCATATGTGCTCTAATTTGACTTTTAGTAAAGTGGAACTTTTGTTTAGTTATATTTTTAATCTGTTAATATACAAATGCTGTTTTAGTCACATTTTAGGATATTGATGACTTAGCACCAGAACCCCATAAACATTAAACTGTCTAAAGTCTCCAAGTTGTCAGAGAAGGCATCATTAAAAAAAAATATTAGCAGGTTACTTTCTGTCCTTGTAGGCAGCTGTCCTTTAACAAGTGAAATGACAAATACAAACACATCCTCTGGCATGTGTTGTTTATGTTTGTGACTTATATAAGTAATGTGTGTGTGCAACAATGGAATGTAATAATTGAATTAAAAATGAAGCCATTTCAGTAAGGCACCGTTTATTTTCTTACCCAAAAAATCTGGTAGAAACATCTTGATAACGTGCAAACTTCAGCTGTATTTAATCAGTATCTTTAAACATCATATCAAAATGATAAAAGCTTCTGTTGTAATCATCTTGACTTGCAAAAACAGTAGCATCATTTTTTTCTGTGTTTGAACCATTCTTCACTGCACGACTGTTTGCATGTTTCTGCCTCAATTAAATCTGATTCTGCTTGTGAGACATTTAAAGATGCTGGTGAAGATTCTCAGTCGTCCAGGACATGATGAAATCAAAAAAGGCGTTCAATACAGGATCAACTGGACTTTATTTGAAGCTGTATAAAACTTCTCGTTCTCACAGCTTCCATTCAGAATTGAAAAAGACTTCTGGACAGAAGTCGAAACGTTTTCTGCAACAAATAAAGTCCAGTTGATCCTGTATTGAACGCCTTTTTTGACATTTAAAGATGTTTTGAACTTCTGGCAGGTCTCGCTGATGGTGTAGAGACTGGACAGGTGCCAAGGTCGTCAGCTATACTTCATCTGCCGGAGGGTCTGGATCAAGAACTGCAGGGGCACAGCATACCTCAAAAGAAAAAAACATGAAGCTTTAAAATGTAGACAAAATAAAAGAATTAAAGAAAAATACAGATAAGCGTTAGTGGTTTTTAATGTTTACTACTACAACCTGCAATAGGTCAAGAATGACTTAACGCTCAAAATGTCCTTGTGAAGACCAGCAGTGATGGGCTCATTCCGGTCATCAGGAAGTTGTGGGTCAAAACGCAGGCTGTTCAGCGTTCTCCTGGAAAACTTCTCGACGCCGATGTCATGCCTTAAATGACACCAACATGAAAAATGTGGTTGATATCAAACACATATTAGCAAATCTGTTTGTAGAAGTGTTTTTTTAATGTCCAAAAACTATTCCAGATCTTACAATTGTAGAAAACATTTAAAACCGTACATATGTCATTGCATTTATTTCTTATCTAGTGCCACTAGAAAACAACAATAATTAACACAATACAATAAACTACAATTGTACAATGTTGAATAGTTTTTTGACTGGAATAAGACAAAATAAGTGATATTGTATTATTCCAGTTGTTGGTGAAGTTTGACTGAAAGTCACCTTTCTGGGTATTTGTGTTATAAGCGTAATATGAAATTTCTTCAGGAACACTGATTAAACTCACTTTAAAACTTGCAGCTCATCCCAAGTAGCAGGTGCAGTTCGTTTTTGGGCTGTCTCTTCCATGTACAAGGCAACTGGGTGCAGGTTGGTTTAGAATGTATTTCCAACATGGTTGCAGCCACCTCCTTGTCTGCAAAAACAAACACAATATACAACCATATTGTATGTGTCATTATGGAATTCACATGCAAAATATATTGTTTGTAATACATTTAAGATTTTCACACATTTTACGTCTATTAAAGTGTAAGCTGTATAAACAGCGTGTCAAAAGTGCAATAGTAAATACGTTATCAAAGATAATTAATTTTTCCCAGGAAAGCCAATAAAAGTATCTCTTGGGATAGTTATTCTGTTTCACATCACAACATCACCAATTGTCTCAGGTTTAATTTAAGACATAGTTTACAGAAATCAAATAAGAAATAAGGACGCTACAAACATTTGTGTGACTGACTCAAACGTCATGTTTTTGTTTACATACTGTGCTTATACTGACGGCTCTTATGAAGACATGGCGCTAGTTATAGCAGCTAACAGAAGATGTTAAACCTGTAACAATAACCAAATCAGTCTAAATATCAGAAGTATTGGCGTGAGAAATTTAAAACATTTATTTCTGACGCTTGGATATAAAGGTTGTTGACAACTACACAAGAGTTAACTCACCCTGCTGGACATTCGCAAAAAGCCTGAAGGATTTCTCCATTTTCCATCAGCGCACACAATCACCTCCTCTCGTATCCGCGGCACAATGTTCAGGCATTTTGACCAGTGGTTGTCCACTATTTTAAGAAACCAAGCTTCTAAATTACAACTCGCTATCATTATGAAGCTCCTCGGCTCCTTCCTACTAGCTCCAACATCCGGTTTCGATTCGGCGCGGCATTTTGCCGTCCAATCAGAACGTTCGTTTCAGGCGTGCTTTGCGTGATGACGTCAACTGGTAAAAGGTCTATTGAAATAATCTTTTCATTGAAATATGACATCAAGGAGTTGCGATTATTGGATTATTCATGGAGTTCCTCAGGGCTCAGTGCACGGGCCAATACTCTTTACTTTATATATGCTTCCATTAGGTAAAGTTATTAATCAGTTACTTAGAAGCATGTCTTAAAGACATAAAAACCTGGATGACCCTTAATATTCTCCTTTTGAAAACAGACAAGATTGAGGTTTTGGGTTTTGGACCTGAGCATCTTAGGAATAACTTTTCAGTCTTTCTCCCTCCTTGGATGTCATTAATCTGCATCCAGCTCTAATGTTAAAAATCTTGGTGTTGTTTTTTATCAGGACATGTCTTTTATCTTTTAATGGACAACCTTGCCCCCCCCCCCCACACCCCTATTGGACAAAGCTTCTCCACCATTACACTCCATCCCGGTCACTCAGGTCTGCTGACCAGCTGCTCCTGGTCATTCCTCGGAGTAAGAGGAAGCTTCGAGGAGACAGGGCTTTCTATGTTAGTGCCCCTAAGTTATGGAATGCCTGACTTTACACATTTGACACTGTCCATTTTTAAAACCCGTTTGAAAACACATTGTTTGATTTTCTTATTCGCCCCAAGTTCGTTGTTTGGTTTCACTTTGGATCAAAGAAGGAGAGATACGCTGAGAACATGACAAACGCGCACTTAAAGTTCCAAAACCAGTTTTACTTAATTGTAAGCTTAAGAGTCACAGAATACATTTGATCAGTTTTAGACAGTCATCTTAATAGGATTAAACAAACAGGATGGAAGGTAAAAAGAGAAAGAAAGAACATTGAAATGCGCATTTCAAGGGAGACAAAGCAAATACAACCTGATGGGTAGTTCTCTGTCGTTGTCTGCTTGGAGGAGGAAAACTCGTGCTTTTTGTACTCTTATTTGGGCGTTGCCTGCTCTCAACTGATAAGAGGAGTTCTGCTTAGAGAATGTTGCCCCTCCCCAACTGCCAGAAAGCTTCTGTCTTGTAAACAGGAAATACCATTGCTTGTTTCAGCTTGCAGACTTGCGTTTTGAGAGGAATGAAAACACGAAGACAAAAGTGTATTTTATTTCATAACAAACCCCCTTTGGACCTCAATTCCTGAGGTCCATCCCAAAAGAAATAAAATCACACACCTAATAATGCAGCTAAACACATATATACACAATATTCAATCACATATATACACAATATTCAATCAGTTTTTTCAAAATCCTCCAAGTTATAGTTTTTTAACAAAAGCAGTTGGCGCATCACTTCGGGATCCCTCTTCTCCAGGGTGGACGTGATAAGTCGAACCGTCAGAGACCTCAGACAAGGAACACAGCAGCACCCACAAGTTATAAGTATGCCTAAGAAAATAGCCAATGATACCATTATGGATACGAACACTTGTTTCCAAGGAATGAAGATCTTTATCAGCCAATCGTCCAGGGGGACGTCAAGACCCGAATGGCTTTTCATTTCATTTGAGAGGGTTCTAAGGCCGTCTAGGGCCCTTGTGACTTTTCCATCTGGAGCAATGTTGTTTGGAATAAATGTACAGCAAAGGTCACCAAACATACTACAAACCCCTCCCTTCTATGCGCATTAATCGAACGTGAAAGTGGTAGTCTGGTTTGTGATATACTGTAGTTTGAGGCTTTTCTATCCTAGGTACGCGCCATACTCTCTCTTATGTCTATGAACTTCACAATCCTTTTTACCAGGGATTACGCAGAAATGTTCTAGGAGGACAATCAAAGCTACTATACTTATCCCACCTATTCCGACTGCCATAGCGACCCTCTTGTCTGGCCACCACATTTTAAATCAGTCGATTAATATGCAAATTGTAGAATATAAAGGAAATATATGCAAACAATGAACGATACTAATAATAGTAAGCGCTTTAGGATATTGCAGAATTCTGAACCTTAAGTTTCCCAAGTTCCTCCTCCAGCAGCAAGGCAGTTGTCTCCCTTGAACACACAAAAATAGAGAAAGAACACAAGATTTATATCATCATTAAAGAAACATTAATACACTTTTTGAATGTGCCACACGTACTCAGGGGAATTGCCCTGGTTACAGCTACTCAGGGCAGACCCCTGGCGTTGCTCGGGGAGGTCCTCCTATGTCCCCAAGTTTTCTTTGTGTTATGTGAGACTCTAATATGTAATGTTTTTATCTCTCTAGGTGTCTGTACTATGTGTGGATGTTCCAGCACCGAGTGGCCCCATAAAACAGAGTCCTTCTGGGCCGGCACGCAACTATACTCGGCTACTTTGGGTCTATCAGGGTGTAAAAGTTCAATTTACGAGGTCTTGATGTTCAGCCTGGCCTCCTAGTTCCTGCCTGGTTCCCGGGCAGGTGCACACTGAACCGTGTGGATCCCCTGGCATTGACACGCACTGCCTGTGATGTGCGTTCAGCGACCCCACACGGGTCCGTACTGACCAGGGCTGTCTGGTCTTGCCTCCTTTGGAATCTGTTGAGAAAACCTAAACCACAAACTTTCGACTTGTTAGACTACAACAGGGCCTTCTTGGTTTAACCCAATTCACTCATCTGAGAGAAGGCCCAAACGTGGGTAAATCCATGTGAGTTAAATTACTCTCTACTGTCTATCCATAAACCCACTCACAATGGTGCTGACAAGTCAGATTCTAAAACGTAAGCCAATTTCTCCAATGTTATATTAAAATTTGTACCCGGAAATGTGCAATAAAACAAAAATAGAGTTCCATCCTCACCCCTCAGCTGGAGCATTTCCAAGAACCACCTATAATAAGCAGAATCATGTCCACAGCAAACAACACCCCATAAATTATAAATCAGTAGTACAAAGAATGAATCATGCATGTTAGTTGGGTTTGGGAGAGACTTAATCTTCATTAGGGTTAATTATGAGTAGTTTTTGAGGTGGTTCATACTTACAAAAATACTGTACCTTTTCATTCAGCTTATAGCAGAAATTACACACATAAAAGTAACATAGCATGCGGCGGCAGAGCATAATTCACAAAACATTGTACACCTGTGGTTCTATACACCTTCTTCCTGAGTCAATAAGTCACATGTCGTCCAGTCGTCAATTGCGTATAAATCTACAGAACCACCATATTCCTAAACACCCTCTGATCAGGTCCACTTCAGGTTTGAGTGGTTTGAGCCTGCAGGCCAGGAAACATTTCCAAGGGGCGTCCCCCATCCTAGAAATCTGCTTCACACATTTCACAGAGGAAAAAACATTGTTGTTAATTGCTCATATAAACCTTTAACATAATTGCTCATATAAACCTTTAAGACGCCTCATGCTGTATGAGTGACGATTTTGTTCATTCCAAATCTAAAACCTCTGTATAACTAATGAACTAACCCTTTCCTAAGTTGTCTTCCTATTTAGGAATATGCTTGCACCAATACTCCTTCCTCCATGACATGATTAAAGAAAATAAAACGTCCAAGACCGATGCCGC
This sequence comes from Garcialebias charrua, assembly GCA_038048925.1. Classification (NCBI taxonomy): domain Eukaryota; kingdom Metazoa; phylum Chordata; class Actinopteri; order Cyprinodontiformes; family Rivulidae; genus Garcialebias; species Garcialebias charrua. Next base: position 8,942 of record JBBPBX010046060.1, on the reverse strand, counting down.
CTCAATATCGACGTACGTGAATTTCGTTTATAATGCCAATTTATCAGTTATCCTTATTATGCTTTTTTATACCAAAATGTATTTACCATCTATTAGTTAATTAGTTATTTCTAGGAACATTTTTCAACCTAGTTGTTTTTAGGAAACATTTACAATCTAGTTATTTCTAGGGACCAATTTCAACCTCTCTATTTTTAGGAACATCTGTCAACCTCTCCCCCTTATGAAACAAAACTCTACCTTGTTTCAATTCTGTAGTCTGCACGCCAAAGTTATTTGGTTGTTAAATTGGAAATTGTGTCTAAATTTACCATCCTTTAACCTGAGCACTAGTGTCAGGATCCCAGAAAAAATGTTTCCTAAACCCCAGCCTATTGCCACCTCTAATTTGGTTTTCACAACCATATAGCTAACTGTAATCTACGATATCATCACATTTTCTTTAAAGTTATAATCATTTACCAAAATGTACCCCTTGTGACACATCAGATTCCCAACATGCACTCCGCCAAGGATAACTGCTGCCCTCTCTTCAGTTCTATAAAACATTGTATGAATGTTTGTGGAGACACAAATTTTAACCTGCAAAAACAAAAATATAAAAGTTAACTCGTTTTAGGGTCAGGAGCTAGGATCATTTCCCTTGCTTTCCTTAAGCTTCACCACAGAGTTACAGGAACCAGAAAAAGCAAGTCGTCAGATCCACCTGAGCACAGTATAACTAAGAATCATGAGGCCTGCGCTGGCAGGCCCTAAATGTGCCTATGTGTTTCATTTAAAAAATGTATCATACCAACTGTAAATTTGACCCCGGATAAGTCATTGACAGAACCTCACAGATCAATATGGGGTGCGGCCTTTGCTGGTATGGGTGACTTCAGGACAATTTGTTCTCTTGTCTGTTTGGAGAACGTGTTCAGCCTTCTCTTGTTCCAGCCCCCAGTGAGACGTTCACTGGGTTCTGATTCTCGTCAGGATCCCCCAAATCCGGACTGTAAACTGTATTCTGGCCATTCGTGCTTGATGACTGTGTTTTGACAGTTCTTTGACAAAGTCTTTGTCTCTGCTTGGCTGAAAGTTTTTGTGGACAGTCTTTTGTTCTTTGATGACAGTCCAGTGCACTGCCCTTCTTTTGGTGCCTTTATTGTTTTCAGTCGTTCTTTACGTAAGCCCCTCGAAAGTTCTTTGAGCAGGGCTGCATATGAGTCCAGCCATGTTGTTGTTGTTCTCAGTGAAGTCACCGTGAGCCCATTCTGGACACACCTTCATATTAAATCTGATCCGATCTGATCAATAACCATAGTAGCTGAGATTCAAAAGTCAGATGCTGCATGTGTTTTGACAGAGGCCTATCTTAATGCATGTTTTACCATTATGTGTTTTGTAAGGATGAGGTGGGATCCATAAGACTCACTCTTGCCGTTCCACCAACACTGTCCAATGAGGCTATTTAAAAAAATTTTTAAAAACATTAACAGACCAGGATCAAATTAATTTTCTGTTAACAAGCTTTATTATGGATCCTTCGACAGAGGCATCTTTTAATCTGATCTGCACAACAGATCCAAAACATTAGTTTACCTAAAAGTGAAATAATCAATTTACCCTGAAACCAAAAAATATTGTAGCCTACTTTTATTTCAGAAAATATAATGTACTGTTTTCTAAGACCACCTTGCTAGTATACAGTCTATGATAATTAGCCAATTCCTTGAGCCTTCTAAGATCTGCCCTCTCGTTGGATTTATTTATGTATTGTGTATAATTTTCATGTCTAAACGGCACCGCGGGATGCCCTCCTAAATTGTCAATTTGAAATTGTTAAGCTCAGTGGCTCATTTATTCAAAGTCAAAATATGGGCTCGTTCATTTTGGCCTGTTGTTCCAGGTATATAACTATTAGTCGATTTTTAAAGTCCAATTCTCCACTTGTTATAAATTGAGATTCAATTTATGTCCTCAATAGATTAAAATTAAAGGTGTATTTATTTAGGACCTGTCTGTGAGGGCTACCCTCTTCATTATTCTTCAAACCCCAATCTGTCCTCTTATTGCTTTTAATGTCCATAATTCATACAAGCCAATATCAAACTTAAGTTTCATTGTGCTACGTGTTAATACCTCCTAAGTGTGCATAGTTAATTAACTGTTTGTGTTGTACACGTTTCAGGGGAGAGAGGTTGTCAGCCCCTCCTGTTCTCTTCTTTTATTCATCTGACTCCAAACAGTTATTAAAATCTGTACCTGCATCCTTTTACTTTTATTAAATGTTTCAGAACGAATAACCCAACTGGATGACTAAATTAAATTACAAATAAAAGTGACTCAGACCTGTTTTTGGTTTCTCTAAAAATTATTAGGCTTCTGTCTGCAGTACCTTTTTTCGTCCATTAGGGGTCTCCATTATACTCGGGCTGTACAGGAAACGACTGTGTCTTTTGCCTCCCTCCTTCCGGTCAACGCTCACAAGACGTGTACATTCACTGGAGTTATTCACAAAATTACGTCTTCCAAATTGGTAATCCACTTTCTCTGCTTCTTATGTATAAGAAAATACAAGTATGATACGTTCGGTTCCGTATCCTGACGGCCTATTCCCAAATTATAAGAACGACGCCTCGTGAACCACGTCGGGCCTAATGGCTCGTTAGCTTTGATGTTAGCTGCTAAGTTCGTCTACAAAAACTAAATTTGGATTATTTAAAGTCAATACCGTTTCTCTACACGACGCGCCACTCTATGCTTCGTTAAGCGAATCCGATGTGAGCTGTCTACCGTTGTCTACAAATTTATAAAATGTTCGCTGTTGGACAGCTTATGCTATGCTAACGGGAGGTCCCACTGCAATTTCCAAATTTTCCGTTTGTTTAAGTGTTATAACCTAAAATTATTGAGATAGAATGTCATACTCCTTTTTGATCAATCCTTCAAACCGTAAAGGTTCATTCGGCGTTAATCAATTTGTCTCGAACTGTCCGCAAATATTTTATTTGTTTATTCAAAAAACTGTACACGTCCTGAGGCCTTCTAGCCTGGTTAAAACCAGACCCCCGTTCAGAGCTGAAGTTCTATTTTTCATTTCACCCACATTCATTCCGAATTGTGCAACAGCACCACTAATCACGCTGTAGAAAATTATTTAATCCTGTTAAAATGGAGAAGTGTAAACTGTTTTAATGCAATGTTTATTCTGTGTTTCAGGAAACCAGCACCAACTACTGAGGAGGTGGAGACTACGTTTGTTACTCTATTAAACTGCTGTATCTAAATAAAACTTTGTTCTAACCTCAGCGCCTCAATGTTTGTTTCATCATTTCTGCATTATCTGCTGCGTACAGTATATCTGTCGGTACAGTGGTGATTATTTAATCCTCAGATAGCTTGTGAAAAGTTTAAGAAAAAAAAATCCATAAATATGTCATACAGGCTGAAAAATACTGTAGTTATTATTTTCCTCCCTCTGTTTTTGAATTGTGCATGTCTTCAGTGCTGAGTCCTTTTAATTAAACTTTTCTTTTCAAGTTTACTTACTCTTTTTTTTAGAGATATGTATGGGAACAATTAAATAAATAACAAGTAGGACAGTGCTTTTATTGAGGCAAGAAGAAAATGTTGTGATGGTATCAAAGGTATTTAACTTAATAATTTCTGTATGTAGCCTGTTTCAGCTTTTTCAGCTAATTCTACATTTTTTAGTCCAACTTTTTCAGCCTAATTTAGCAAGACCATGCTCTTGTTTTAGCTATTGTTCAGCTGGTTTTAGCCAATTAAGCTTTTTCAGATGATTTCCACTTTATTTTGCTTATTTTCTCCTTATTTCAGATGTTTTAAAATTCCTGATTGTTTCAGATATTTTGGATTATGCCTCTTTACCGGTGGGGCTGACGAGATGCTGCTATGAGAATAGAGCGGGGGCTCCAGACTTCCTGTTTTCTCACATTTCTCTACAGTTAGCAAATGAAACACTCCTTGTGCTATTAGAACCAGTTTATGTCTTTGTCCATTCTCACAGTCAAGCATGCATACACCACACAGCCTATTAATCTTTATTGTCACAGGAACCAGGACTCAGTGAATACACGGATACCTTCCACACAGGAAGTGTCAAGACAGACTGAACGTTCCTTACGGCGAGCCAGCCTGTCCTGAATCTTTTTTCCGTGTATCACTCCGGAACTTTTCTTTTTCACACACTCACGTTGGCCTTATGATTCAACAGGACAGACGACATACAAGACAGACCAGCTCACGCTGGCCTTATGATTCAACAGGACAGACAACATATAAGACAGACCAACTCCAAACAGGCACGCGAGACTCTGACGCCAGAAAAACTTCAGCAATAAAATATATTTATTTTATTTTTTTATTTTTTTATTTTTTTTAGAACCTTTTGAGTGTAAAATAAGATTGGTATGATCGTGTGTTGACTCCTCACAGTGCCAGGAACCCCACTATTTTAGAACATGAAAAAGATTTAGTATTCTGTGACTAATTTTGTTTTGTTTTATTTAAATGGTCTAGGTTTGGAACTCTATCGGACTATTTTATCAGCACAGGTCAGCGCGTTTACTTCAAACTCTCACCCAGTCCCGCACTTACTTATTTAGTGTCAAATTATAAGTAAGTCTAAATTGTCACTGTTTTAAGTTAGCCACCAACCTAACAAGTTTACAGTTTAACTTAAGGTCGAGATACACTCGAGCGTCCTCACGATACGCCTATACGCAGCGTACGTACGTCAAGGCAAAAGCGTAGCCCCGCGTAGCCCCTCAGGGCATGTACGCGCAAAGCTTTTTTTTTACGTCCGCGTGCGCAATACGCGGTGTCTGACCATAAACTTCCCCGGCGCCGGACTGTTTTGTATGTTACACAAATGAAATAAATTCCCCTTCTTTATCGCTGATCGGGCCTTTTCTTTTGTTTTTTTGCCTAAAGTCAAGTAATCACTTCTTCCTCCGTTCACTCCATGAATGAAATGAATGAATTCAGGTCCTACCTGGGTGCGCAATGTTTTAAATATCCCTGGTGGGCTGTGTGCTGCAGGAAAAGCACTCCCTGTTATTATTTTTATTTCTGAGAGAACTTTTTATAACATATATAGTAGAAACACCGCATGAACACCGCCGCGGTCTTCAAGGAGCTACATGAGCTGACTGAGAAAGCTGTCTGTCAATCATTTCAGTAGGCGTGTCAGCAAGTGACCAATCAGCGAGCTCAGTTGAGTCCCCTCCGTGCGCAGCTGCTCATATTACAACAAGGAGAACGTGAGCTTTTTAAAGCTGAATAGTTTATGAAGTATAGCAGCAAAACACATGCGTACAATATGCGCGCGTAGAGTGGCGTACCTGAGGACGCTCAAGTGTATCTCGGCCTTTAGTCTCAGAATTACAGGGACGGCGGCGGATAAATTATTTATTTATCCTAGAACCCCGACCCCTCTGTTCCAGAAGCCCGTCGGCTCCTGGGAGGTTCGACCACTGCGTGTTTTACCTGGGACTTGGGTATTATTATTTTACTTTACGCATACAGATACGTACTCGTCTTATTTCCTTATTTACTGGAGTCCAACACATTGAATCAATTTTACCTATAAAAATTCCAATCACAGATTTCGTTTAAACAGGAATCTGCTTACCTTTTTAGTAGAGGTGACCGGTCACTGATCAGTGTTCTGGACTCGCACTGTCCCTTCCTGTCCACATGCAACCATCTCGGTGGAACTTCCAAATTTGTTGGCGTTTGATTTCCTTATTCGCCCCAAGTTCGTTGTTTGGTTTCACTTTGGATCAAAGAAGGAGAGATACGCTGAGAACATGACAAACACGCACTTAAAGTTCCAAAACCAGTTTTAATTAATTGTAAGTTTAAGAGTCACAGAATACATTTGATCAGTTTTAGACAGTCATCTTAACAGGATTAAACAAACAGGATGGAAGGTAAAAAAGAAAGAAAGAACATTGAAATGTGCATTTCAAGGGAGACAAAGCAATCTCAACTGTTTGCTTTTCTGATAATCAGAGAGGTAATCACAAGGTGAGTGACACGCCCTCCCTGCAACCTACCTGCTAACAGGGTCTATTGAACTGGTCCCGGAGTTTGGGTATTACCTGTAACTATGTGGGACTGTCCCGACTAAAGGCTGTTAATAGGGGAATTCATCTGAGCAAATTCACTTCCTAGCATCCGCGAGTCACACCCACTTTTTACACCTTACGCCTCTCTCTGCCTTAGCTGCAAGGGACCGGAGAGGCTAGCACAAGGCAACTCGTGTTAACGGAAGCTTCCCCTTTGTTTAAGCTGGCTATTGTTACTGACCCAGTAAATTTTAGGATCCAGGTGATTGGACCCTGGGATGTTGTTTTAATATAACCTTTGTGCTAAAGTTTAACCCTTAAAAACCTCCTAATATTGTTGATGTTATCTTTGTGAACCAAACTTACATTTCCGTGGACAAGTAATTGATGAATAATAGTCGAGAATATTACGTTTTGTTTACTTTAATTAATAGTTTGCAGGGGAGGATCAACGTTATAGCATAACAGTACAATTAACTATTATGATTATAGGTAAAGAAAAAGTATTAATTCACTAACAATCTTCAGACTAGATGTTGAGCTGCTCGTTCTGCATGGAGTCCTTGAGAAGGTTCTTTTCTGGAGTCCAGGCTGGAGAGGCTCGGGGCGTCGTCTCCTTGATGTCACACAGTCAACACTCCCAATACCCATCCAGTCTTATGGACCAGAATTAGAGCGCTTAATCATAGGAAAATACCTTATCCAGCTTTATGAGCTAGAGTTTAGAGTACACTCTCATATTTCCATCTCATCTGATTTTAAGAATCAGAGTTAGAGTAGTCTTTTGCAATCACATGTCTCACCTGACCTTATGGATTCAGGATTTAGAGTTTTACTTAAAATCTTACCCAGTGGATGTATCTCCCCAAAGCCCTCAGTATCCTCCTCCAGCCTCGAGCAAGTAAGTAACTAAAATAATTAAACTGTCTATTTGTTGCTACTCTGTCCGCATTTAATTTAATTTGATTTAAATCTAGCTGAAAACCGGGTCCAGTAAGACGTCTCAAGGGCATACTTTCTCTCAGGATTTCTGGAAATCCATAAGTAAAACCCTGAGCAGTTCTTTCACTCCCCGAGGAATGAAACTCGTCTCTGACTCTCTGTTGGTCTGATCTGAAGAAGCAAGTTTTGCGTCGTCCTGGCTGTCTGGGTTAAAACTCTCCAGTCTCTCCTCAAAGCTTGAGAAAAGAAGAAAAGAAGTCTCTCCCCAGGACGCTTGATTCCTCCGTCAGCACTGAGTCGATCTGGGCCACGCCTTGGTCTTCAGTGGAGCAGCTCTGCTCCAACTTAACAGCTACTCTACAGCATCATGACAGCTGGACAGCTCCTTGACAGACAGTCCCGATCCTGATGGAACAGGGCGGTTAAATACTAATCTTAGTCTCGCCTCCTCCCTAGGAGGAGTGGGATAGCTAGTCTCTGATTGGCCAGGTCTGCTTGCTTTGTCAGTCTCTGGGCAAAGCTGCAGCTCTGTTCTATTCTCGCAATCTCTGCTTGAAGCTACTTACTTCCTAATAAGGAAATTAATTTGCTCTTTTTGCTCGAGGCTGAATGATTCACCAGGGCCGGAGGTTGACACAACTCTGGTCAGTTAGTTACATCACTTTTTCCAGTAAAGTGATTACAAGTTATACTTTTCAGCATGTGTGTTTTGCAAGAGACCACTTGTGTCACAAAACCATCTTTGAAACATAGTAACACATCATTACAATTGCTATTATAAAAATGATTAACTCTCTATCATAATAAAATCACATTAAATGATTATATTGGTTACAACCATATCCCACTTGATTATATTAGTTAAAATACATCTCACTTGATTATATTAGTTAAAACACATTTACCATGATTATTGGTAAAAATCATATATCTCAGGATTGTATTGATTAGAACAAGTTACTATTAAAACCAATCAAGGTTAAACCAGGTTCAGATAAAACCATATTAAAGTTAGAACAAGTCTTTTGCATCATGTTTTCCCCTTCTGCTCTCTGCTCCAGTTAAAATGTTCGTGTGTGAATGTGTGTTTACTCATGGTGACTCACTGTGGCTTTCTGCATAACTTCTTTCACAACCTGTTCTTCGGTAAACCTTAAGACATAGTCAAACTTCTCTTATTTATCTTATCGTATTTCTGTGGTTCTTTGTGTTTCTTCGGGCGTGCCTATGTATGTGTAAGGATGGGTTGCTTGCTTTGGCTGTTTGTCTATGGTGGGCTGTTCCCATAAGGCTCTGTCTGTGTTAAATATTCCTAACAGTTGCACTTAGAGCAAGTTCAGATAAGTACAGAATACATCTTTCCATGAGTTGCTTATAATAATGCTGTGTTGGTTTTGAGTTCCAACAATAACCTCACCCCACTTGACACCCCATCCTTGGAATCAAAACCTACAAACATTCTATTGAACCTCAAGCCAGTCCTTGTTTTCATCAACCACATCTCCACTCAGAACGTCTTCCTCTTCATCATAGTCCAGATCACTCTGGGACTCTGGATCAGTTTCAGGATCTTCTGTGTCTCCTGATCCCGTGCTGCAAGTCTCATCCTCATCTGCGTCCCAGGAATCCAGCACCGTCAGCTTGTAGTCCCCTTCGGGCTCTTCCAACGAGGGTGTGGGTCTTTGTTCGATTCCTGACTCATGGACTTCGTCTCGATCCTCCACTGGAACAGGAGCAGGGCTCTGCATAGGCGAGGGGAGAATAGTCACAGTGAACATAGGGTCTGAGATGTCATCAATCATGGGAGACCCCACAAGAGAGATCGGCTCGATCCCTGACCATCTTTCATCTGATTGCATACATTCAGAAACGTCTGGAACTTGTTGTGTTCACTCTTGGAGTGCTTGGATGGCTGTGGCTGAC
>JBBPBX010046059.1:0-26748 GCA_038048925.1 Garcialebias charrua | reverse complement strand
TAAATTGCAACCTTACCCAATAAATTAAATATTTACTAAAAAAAAAAAAAATGTCCCCCACAACAAGTAAATATCCACTAAATAAATGTTTTCTATGATTTAATTAGGCGAAAATAGGCATTGACATGCTGAAAACACTGACATGTCAGTACTACATGTCCCCCACAACAAGTAAATATCCCTTAAATAAATGTTTTCTATGATTTAATTAGGTGAAAATAGGCATTGACATGCTGAAAACACTGCCATCTAGTGGCACAAAAAAACTGTTGCATGTCACAAAAAAACTGACATGTCAGTACTACATGTCCCCCACAACAAGTAAATATCCACTAAATAAATGTTTTCTATGATTTAATTAGGCGAAAATATGCATTGACATGCTGAAAACACTGACATGTCAGTACTACATGTCCCCCACAACAAGTAAATATCCCTTAAATAAATGTTTTCTATGATTTAATTAGGTGAAAATAGGCATTGACATGCTGAAAACACTGCCATCTAGTGGCACAAAAAAACTGTTGCATGTCACAAAAAAACTGACATGTCAGTACTACATGTCCCCCACAACAAGTAAATATCCACTAAATAAATGTTTTCTATGATTTAATTAGGCGAAAATAGGCATTGACATGCTGAAAACACTGACATGTCAGTACTACATGTCCCCCACAACAAGTAAATATCCCTTAAATAAATGTTTTCTATGATTTAATTAGGTGAAAATAGGCATTGACATGCTGAAAACACTGCCATCTAGTGGCACAAAAAAACTGTTGCATGTCACAAAAAAACTGACATGTCAGTACTACATGTCCCCCACAACAAGTAAATATCCACTAAATAAATGTTTTCTATGATTTAATTAGGCGAAAATATGCATTGACATGCTGAAAACACTGACATGTCAGTACTACATGTCCCCCACAACAAGTAAATATCCATTAAATAAATGTTTTCTATGATTTAAAAAGCAATACAGTCACAATTTTGAATCAATATTTTAGTAAGAGGCAGTATAAATGAGTAATTAGGCGAAAATAGGCATTGACATGCTGAAAACACTGACATGTCAGTAAAAACTGCCATCTAGTGGCACAAAAACTGTGGCATGTCACTGTGAAAACACTGACATGTCAGTAAAAACTGCCATCTAGTGGCACAAAAAACTGTGGCATGTCACAAAAACAGTGGCATGTCACAGGAAGAGTGGCATGTCACAGGAAGTGTCAGTACGACATGCCGGTGCCACGAATTGCGCTCGGCCTTGCTGCATCTGTAGTTGTTAGCGTCTGTAGATGTTAACATCTGTAGTTGTTAGCGTGTGTAGATGTTAACATCTGTAGCTTTTAACGTCTGTAGCTGTTAACGTCTGTAGCTGTTAACATCTGTAGCTGTTAGCATGTGTAGCTGTTAGCATGTGTAGCTCTTAGCGTCTGTAGCTGTTAACATCTGTAGCTGTTAGCATGTGTAGCTGTTAACATCTGTAGCTGTTAACGTCTGTAGCTGTTAACATCTGTCGCTGTTAGCATGTGTAGCTGTTAGCATGTGTAGCTCTTAGCGTCTGTAGCTGTTAACATCTGTAGCTATTAGCATGTGTAGCTGTTAACATCTGTAGTTGTGTTAGCATGTGTAGCTGTTAGCATGTGTAACTGTTAGCAGTTAGCATGTGTAACTGTTTAGCTGTTAACATGTGTAGCTGTTAGCATGTGTAACTGTTAACATGTGTAGCTGTTAGCATGTGTAACTGTTAGCAGTTAGCATGTGTAACTGTTAGCATGTGTAGCTGTTAACATGTGTAGCTGTTAGCATGTGTAACTGTTAGCATGTGTAGCTGTTAGCATGTGTAGCTGTTAACATGTGTAGCTGTTAGCATGTGTAACTGTTAGCATGTGTAGCTGTTAACATGTGTAGCTGTTAGCATGTGTAGCTGTTAGCATGTGTAGCTGTTAGCATGTGTAGCTGTTAACATGTGTAGCTGTTAGCATGTGTAGCTGTTAGCATGTGTAGCTGTTAACATGTGTAGCTGTTAGCATGTGTAGCTGTTAGCATGTGTAGCTGTTAACATGTGTAGCTGTTAACATGTGTAGCTGTTAGCATGTGTAGCTGTTAACATGTGTAGCTGTTAACATGTGTAGCTGTTAACATGTGTAGCTGTTAGCATGTGTAGCTGTTAGCATGTGTAGCTGTTAGCATGTGTAGCTGTTAGCATGTGTAGCTGTTAGCATGTGTAGCTGTTAACATGTGTAGCTGTTAGCATGTGTAGCTGTTAACATGTGTAGCTGTTAACATGTGTAGCTGTTAGCATGTGTAGCTGTTAACATGTGTAGCTGTTAACATGTGTAGCTGTTAGCATGTGTAGCTGTTAACATGTTTAGCTGTTAACATGTGTAGCTGTTAGCATGTGTAGCTGCTAACATGTGTAGCTGTTAACATGTGTAGTTGTTAACATGTGTAGATGTTAGCATGTGTAGATGTTAGCATGTGTAGCTGTTAGCATGTGTAGCTGTTAGCATGTGTAGCTGTTAGCATGTGTAGCTGTTAGCAGCTACGTCTCGTTGTCGCGTGCTTGGATAATCTAGTCTCGTGACTGTGTGTGTGTTTTTCTGTGTAGGAGCAGGAGCTTCACGTCAGACCTCCACCAACCACATGTTTGTTCTCTAACAGGTATGGTTGTAATTTCTAGTAAAATTGTTCAATATTATACTTCGGTCCAGCAGCCTCCACTTCTAAAAGTCAGCGCTCACGCGGTTTGGTTGTGCACGCGCTAACACCATGAATCAGTCACGCTTGCGAGGTTCTTTCAAAATAAAAGCTGATGTGTGTCTCCTGTTGGTACAAACTCTGTACATAAAACACATGTTAGCACTGGAAGCTGTAATGGGACCAACATTCCTGCTCAGCTGTTTCCACTAAAAGTTTGAATGTCGCCCCCATATCCAAAGAGTAGAGAACTTTTTGTGTTGCTAAGTTAAATAAATAAAAAACTTCAATGTGTTTTTCATGTTTTGACTCTAGATGATTGAAGTCATTCTTGCTGGTCTATGTTCAGAAATGATTTTTAATGTCCTCCTGTGAATATGGATCCATAATATTTAACTTTTGTCTCTGTTTTGTGGTTATTTGTATGTTCATTATGTGAGAATGTTAAATTGTTTTCCCTGAAGTTTCCATTAATATTAAAACAAAACTCTTAGTTTCCAGTGACCAGTCTCACTTCAGGCTGACTGTAGAACATCTCCAGATGTTGTTCACCAAATGTCACCAAGATCTCATGTGGAATTTCAAAATAAAGGCCCTCCAAAGTTGGACATTTTTCATGTAATTTTCCCTAAGTTGCTGTGTTTATTGCTCGTTCTTCAGGATGTTGTAGAAACAGTGAGGGTAAGTACGACTTTACCACAAATCACATCATTACTGTGCAGAAAGTTTGTCTCATTGAAATGCAACATAGTTCAAGTAAAAACAGGAATGCTTAATTTAAAATTATTTATATGTTTAATATTTTTAAGAGACGATAACCATTTGGAAAAATAACAGTTAAAATTGTACATTAATTTCAGAAATGACATTTATAGCATTTTAACATCAAGTGTTTCTTTTTACTGGTAAATTTTGAGAATTACAAGAGCTTTGTGTTATTTGTCCATGTCGACCAAAATCACTGGAGGTTTCTGGTTAGTGTGTATAAAAATTATACTTATTGTTCTCTGAGAACATTTTAATTTAAAGTTTCATATTTTGATTTGTGCAGAAACTCTGTGAACCACACAGTCTTTGTGGTGGATCAAGTTCAGCAGAAGACAATTCAAAACCTGCTGCAAAATAGAATAGAAGAGACCTTTATTATCATTGCACATGAATACAGTGAAATCTGGGTTTGCTTCCCAGAACAAAAGTAAAAACAGTAAAATATAAAACAATATAAAAATATAAACTGTATTAAAGTTAATAACAGGTTTGAAACACTCCAAATGTGCAACACAAGCAGATTGATATTACACCAGTTGTCCCTTATTCAGTTTTTATTACAGATTTTGTTAAGTTCAGTAACGGTGGACAGATAAAAACTATATTTAAATCTGTTTGTTCTTGTCTTGATTGATCTGTACCTTTTCCCTGATGGTAACAGTTCTCATATTATATAATAAATAATAATATAAATAAATCATCCACAAATAATTTTGTAACAACAGCAAGTATGACGTCATTAACAGCTTTTATTTTGAAAACTCACAAAGGTTACCATAATTCATAGTGTTTGTGTGCACAACAAAACCATCATTTTGGAAGTGGAGACTGGCTTGACAACATTTTTTACTGCCTGACGTTCTCAGAGTTGGGGCAGGAGCTACATGTCAGACCACCACCAACCACATGTTTTTTTTCTGTTACAGATGAAGTTCATGTTAATAAATGTTGTGAAGCTGAGAAGAGTTCCTGGGTGAGCGATTCATCAGTTCACTGGTATCAAACCAAACATCAGGGTTACACAGGTATGTATTTATTTACTGCAGTCTAAAGTGAAGTGTGGAGCTAAGCTGTGTTAGGAACTGTTTGGATCCTGCAGTCAAGCTGTCCACAATTCAGATTTTTTTAAATCTTGCTCTTCTTCACAGCTTGTTACAGCATCACGATGCGTTCAGTTTCAACTAGAAAATACGCTCCGCTACACCAACATATCCAGGAATTCAGAAATAGAAAATTTCTGGTATATTAGTTTATTTCTTGACATATCATCAGAACAGTCACTTCAATACTGTCCACTTATTAAAATACTCTAAAAACAAACAAAAACTCATGATGTCATCCACAAGTTTAATTCAAAATAATATTTTAAGTGGTTTTACTGTGATATATATACATACATATATACACAGAATGTCATAAAAACTTGTGTAATTCCTCAGGAAAAAAAATAATTAGCAAGAACATAAGTTTTGTCAGATTAAAAACTTATTTGCCACAGGTGTTGAGAAATTTCAGAAGTTTGTTCAACTCAGTTCTGGTGGTTTTGGAGTGATGACAGGATGCATCCATGCATCCTATGTGAATTATAATTCTGTGGACAGAGGGTGGGAGTGTGTACAGGCTGGGGAGTTTTACAAGAATGATGAGGACTGTGGCTCCTTGGATACAAAGTTTAATGACACTGAAGTAATGAATTTATTGTGGGACTGAATATCAGTGAATGAGCGTGATCGGATGAAAAATTGTGTGAAGAGATGCTGATGGTGGACAATTGGGGCTGTGTGGAGGGAGGGGCAGATCTGAAGATGATTTATGCAACAATGATAACGACAGTTGAAAAAGACAGGCGAGCTATTTCACTAATGTGATCTGTTTTGTGGAGACATTCGAAGGGGGAGTATTTTGAAGAAAAAGTGAAGTTTGCTGTGGACTTTGGGCATCCCCAGCCAGGAGGGAGAAGTCTTGCAGACTGAAAGTGTCAAATCAGTTTTTCAGCTGGATGCTATGATGCACTGAATGATGGGAGTGTTTGCCTCTCCAGTTGTGATGTGACCTGTAAATTATTTTTTACAGTGTACTGCTGAATGAAGAGATGAGATTCACACAAGAAATATGTTTTTTAGCTTTTGTGTTAAACACATGAACATTAGAACTCAAAATTTAACTGTTGAAATAAAATAATTAATTTAACTTTTTCAGTTCAGTCCATACCTGCAAACTAGTCGCTTTTCACCGAATTCGACGATTTCAAACTAAAATATGTCATTTACATGAGTTGTGTAAATACGAAGAGTTTTTGTTTTCGGTGGGGTGGGGGTGGGTGTCAGTGGCATGTTGGATGACATCATTTCTCTTTAGTGTTTTGTACTTTTCCATTAATTTTACTCCCATTGTTGTTGTTAAGCACTTAGATAACAGTTTCTGTTTTAAATGCGCTCTACAAATAAACTTGACTTGACTTTAAGAAACAGTGTTCCTCCTCGATCACTTGGCTCAGCAGGCGCTCATCTCTTTTGAAGTTTTTGTCGACAGGGCAGAGGGAGGAGGGCAGAGACACCTCTGTGTCGCACACTAGCTTGCAACTATGATAGTGACTTCAGTTGTTGACCAGTGCGGGGGATCGTAGGAGAAACGGAGTGTGTAGCATCGAAGCTAGCATGTCTGCATTGTGCATGGCAATATTTTACCCCAAGATTTGAAAAGTCCACCTGATGGAGTTATAGAGAATACCTTGAAGGAGAAAGAACCCAGGTAACACAAGTTTTCTGTAAAGTAAAATTGTTAAAATCAGTGATGGGGAAGGAACAGTGGAAAGGAAAACATTGGGAGAAGGAGATGGATGTTTTTCTAAGTGGATTGTGAAGGAAAGGTCAAGAAAAATTAAAGCCGCAAGCGGCGTTGAGGCCCTCGCAGCTTAGCACCTCTCCGGCCTTATTGTGGCGAGCGTGTGAACTCCAGCTAGTCCACCCAGTCGCTATCATGGTGCGCATTTGCCAAATATTAAAAATCACATGCAAACTCCAGAGCTCTCGCATCGCCTGCTGGTCTTGTATTCACCACGCTGCCACGCCCACATCCTCCAACGAAAACTCCTAGTGTTTTAAAACACATCAGATCAATGTATTATATGCCTTCTGGCACAGGATCATCTTGACTAGGTCAAGGGAGTGAGAGATGGAGTGGCTTTAAACCGCCAGAAAGGTGTGAAATTTGTGACCTCAATCCAAATTGGCCACCTTCTTGGTTATTGTACAGCAGGGGTGCTCACACTTTTTCAGCATGCGAGCTAGTTATAAAAAAAACAAGTCAAAAAGATCTACCCAATACAAAAATGCAAAACATATAATTATCTTCAAATGTATTAAGGATTCTTTTAATGTACAATGTACCTATGTTGATGTACCTTGCATAACTGAATAAGCCAATATTGCACAACACATGTAATAAATCAGGGGTCACCAACGTGGTGCCCGTGGGCACTTGGTCGCCCGTAGGGACCAAATGGGGTGATGGTGACAGCAATATAGATTTTTTAAAATTTATTTTAAAAAAAGATGGTAGAAACTGATCCCCACCCCCTTCTTTATAAGAATCTGGTATTTTACTTTAATTAATAAATGTTAAAAAATCATTAGATTTTTTTTAACTTTATAATGTCATCTCTAAAAAAAACTCCAGCAAATCTAAAGTGGTCCACAGGCCGCCAGTTGATAACCACAGTTGTAGCAGGTTGTTATGGCTCCGGACACGTTTAATTTAGTGAAGGAAGGCATAAAAATGGCTCTTTTGGTACGGAGATTTACAGCGGTGTATTTTACAGACTGTCCCTGAACGCAGCGCGAAAGTGTGTTTTGCAAACGCTCGCGCTGCGGGACAGGGAAACGTGCAGAGAACGGAGAGTAGTCAAGGAGGTTATGCTGTATGAACAGTGTCTCGTATGATTTTAATAATAAAGCCACATCAACTCCCAACCAGTATGTTTTAGCGTGCAGAGAAACATCACAGCGTCACTCACCCGGAAGATGGTGGGGGCGTTTCGCTTTGAAGTTGCTGCTGTCCGAACAGGGATTTTAGTTCCTCCACCTTTCTCTTTCTCACCTGGCTTTTGGGTGGGAAGTCCATGTCGTATTTTCCATGAACAGTCCGAAATCTGATTGTTTTAGCTTGATATGTTTCGCCGCGTTCCACCTTCGCGCCGTTGTTTTCAGAAGCTGCATGAGCATGACCTAAAGCTCTCATCTGATTGGCTGCCGTGTATGTCAATCAAGTGATGGGAGGATACAACTCAAGATTCAGTTGTCATCTGATTGGTTGCCCTGTATGTCAATCAAGTAACGGGATGTTTGATTGGCTGACAATTTTTTTAATGTCACGCTGCGGGAAAAAAAAAAATAAAAAATAATGTCACGCTGCGATCGACCAGTAATGCCTCCACGATCGACCGGTCGATCGCGATCGACGTAATGAGCAGGTCTGTTGTACAGCATTGGTGCCAGAGGCCTTACACCTTGGTGAGCTGGGCAAATGTACCAAATTCCATGCTTGTATGACAAAGTAAGGTCGATGCGGAGGGTGTTTTGTAACTGAGAAATGCAAAAAAAACCAGACCCTTTGACCCAAAATGGCCGACTTCCTGTTGGTTTTGGACCAGGGCTCCAAGAGACTGGCGGAGGCGTGACCTGTGACTTCGCCGCGCTGCCACGGCCACGCCTTCTGCTGTAAACCGTTGGCACTTTAAAACAACTGAGACCAACTTGTTATCAGTCATCTGACACAAGATCATCTTGATTAGCTCAAGAGAGCCAGAGTTGGAGCTTTCCAAGCAAAAAAAGTAACTTCCTGTTCTGAGGGGGCGGGGCTTAGGTGAGGTCAGACTATGACAACATAGGATTGTCAGGCATCCAACCAGGATCCCTCATGCCAAGTTTGGTGCCAATTGACCATTTAATGAGAAAGTTATAGCGTTTCCGCTCATTCTCAATCAGTTCATCTGGACAGTTTCTTTTTAGTAGAAACGTTTCACCCTCACTCCAGAGGGCTTCCTCAGTCAGAGTAGTCCAAAGCACACTGAAGTTAACCCACCAAGTAAAGCAACTTATGTGGACCAACCAGTTTGCTGTAGCCAAGATGGTTTCTGGGGGCGTGTCCCTCGTCGACTCCTCCCAGGCAGGCAGACATGTCCAAAGTGGTTCAAGACAAGAAAGTTAATTCTCAATAGTCCAGGTATCAAATCCGCTCATTCTCAATCAGTTCATCTGGACAGTTTCTTTTTAGCAGAAACGTTTCACCCTCACTCCAGAGGGCTTCCTCAGTCAGAGTAGTCCAAAGCACACTGAAGTTAACCCACCAAGTAAGCAACTTATGTGGACCAACCAGTTTGCTGTAGCCAAGATGGTTTCTGGGGGCGTGTCCCTCGTCGACTCCTCCCAGGCAGGCAGACATGTCCAAAGTGGTTCAAGACAAGAAAGTTAATTCTCAATAGTCCAGGTATCAAATCCGCTCATTCTCAATCAGTTCATCTGGACAGTTTCTTTTTAGCAGAAACGTTTCACCCTCACTCCAGAGGGCTTCCTCAGTCAGAGTAGTCCAAAGCACACTGAAGTTAACCCACCAAGTAAGCAACTTATGTGGACCAACCAGTTTGCTGTAGCCAAGATGGTTTCTGGGGGCGTGTCCCTCGTCGACTCCTCCCAGGCAGGCAGACATGTCCAAAGTGGTTCAAGACAAGAAAGTTAATTCTCAATAGTCCAGGTATCAAATCCGCTCATTCTCAATCAGTTCATCTGGACAGTTTCTTTTTAGCAGAAACGTTTCACCCTCACTCCAGAGGGCTTCCTCAGTCAGAGTAGTCCAAAGCACACTGAAGTTAACCCACCAAGTAAGCAACTTATGTGGACCAACCAGTTTGCTGTAGCCAAGATGGTTTCTGGGGGCGTGTCCCTCGTCGACTCCTCCCAGGCAGGCAGACATGTCCAAAGTGGTTCAAGACAAGAAAGTTAATTCTCAATAGTCCAGGTATCAAATCCGCTCATTCTCAATCAGTTCATCTGGACAGTTTCTTTTTAGCGAGTGAAACGTTTCTGCTAAAAAGAAACTGTCCAGATGAACTGATTGAGAATGAGCGGATTTGATACCTGGACTATTGAGAATTAACTTTCTTGTCTTGAACCACTTTGGACATGTCTGCCTGCCTGGGAGGAGTCGACGAGGGACACGCCCCCAGAAACCATCTTGGCTACAGCAAACTGGTTGGTCCACATAAGTTGCTTACTTGGTGGGTTAACTTCAGTGTGCTTTGGACTACTCTGACTGAGGAAGCCCTCTGGAGTGAGGGTGAAACGTTTCTGCTAAAAAGAAACTGTCCAGATGAACTGATTGAGAATGAGCGGATTTGATACCTGGACTATTGAGAATTAACTTTCTTGTCTTATAGCGTTTCGTTTGTTTTGGCGAGTATGCCAAGTTCCCCGCTCTGCCACGCCCCCTGAACATATACGAAAAGTCAATTTTATTGATAACTTTTAAAGCCCCATGCCTTAACTGCATTCTCACCAATAATGAAGCTGATAGGTTGAATGCCTGAGAAGTTCGTCAAAGTTCGACATGAGTAAAAATGAAAAATGATCAAAATTTGACCTTTGACCCAAAATGGCCACCTCCCTGTACAATTTAGAGGGTACCTCCAAGAGACTTTTTTTTCTTGAATCGGGGGGGGATCTACCTATGTACCGAGATTCAGATCTCTACGGCCTACGGTTTCCCCCAACTCACGTTAGGGGGCGCTGTAGAGCAGTTTGGCCACGCCCACTTGCGATTCCACCAGAATCCAAAAAATTTAGTTAGGGGACAATTTTGGGTGAAGTTTGGTGAGTTTTTGAATATGTTAAAGGCCCCAAGCAGCCGCACGAAGTGACGGAAAAATAATAATAATTTAGAAGAAATCGAGCGATTACAATAGGCCTTCGCAGCGCTTCGCTGCTTGGGCCTAATTATGAAGTGTAGAAACTGTGGCACCAATGAAGGAAGGAACCTGTAAATTATTTTGTTTTAATAATTAAATGCAGGCTGACAAAATGGACTAAAAATGTTTGTTTTTTTGTGTCATTGCTTGGCACAGTGTAATTTAGTGTTGTGAAGGCTGCATGATGCCAGGTCATTTTCTGTTATGATCAGGTCTATCACTAAATCATAGAACAGTAACCACCCCACCACCACCACTGAAATTCACTGTTGGTGTTTATTAAAATGTCACCTTTTCACTGGGTGAAGTCAATATTGTTTTTAAACTACAAAGCAGATTCCAAAAAAGTTGGGACACTAAACTAGTTGTGAATAAAAACTGAATGCAATGATGTGGAGGTGCCAACATCTAATATTTTATTCAGAATAGAACACAAATCACAGATCAAAAGTTTAAACTGAGAGAATGTTTCATTTTAAGGGAAAAATATGTTGTTTCAAAATTTCATGGCGTCAACAAATCCCAAAAAGTTGGGACAAGTCCATTTTTACCACTGTGTGGCATCCCCCCTTCTTCTTACAACACTCAACAGACGTCTGGGGACAGAGGAGACCAGTTTCTCAAGTTTAGAAATAGGAATGCTCTCCCATTCATGTCTAATACAGGCCTCTGTTCAATCGTCTTGGGCCTTCTTTGTCGCACCTTCCTCTTTATGATGCGCCAAATGTTCTCTATTGCCCCTTTTCCACTTGCTCGGCCCAGAGCGGCTCAGTCTGGTCCGGTCTGGTTCAGTTCGGCTCGGCTCACATGTAGGTTTGTCTCCATTCACTACTGCAGCCCTTCTGTGGGCGGGGTGTAGAATCTCACTCGTCCTACCACGTGGTGGCGGTAGTGTTACCTCAAGCTATTTACTAGCCACCACTAAACGTTAGAAGAAGAACACCCTGCAGGACCTTGTCTCACCACCTGTTGGCGGTAATGTCCCTTGAGCTATTTAATGCTCTAATCTTATTTTATTGCCTTTTCAGCTTGTTTTAAACCCATGTGTTTTCCATTTTGTTTCTTTCTAATAAAGATTATTCTCATATATGCACAAGGTTCCTGTTAACATTGCTTAACACATCGATCGCACTGCCCTGTAATCAGTTAAACTATTTTTACAGTAAGGTACAGATTAGGAATTAATTAGGTTTCAATTGGCCCTGTAATATTAAAGGTTAGTATTTCATTAAATTTAAACTGTAATTTTTGTTAGGGATAATTCAAAGTCAAATGCAAATGGATAATTTGGTTTAAACTGTCCGTTAAACATTAAAAGTGTGTTTTTTTTAAACGTAAAAATAAAGTAATAATAATTAAATGTTTGTTGATCAGGAAACTCGTTTGGGCATCCAAGAACAGCTTCATCGGGGTTGATGTTGACGTCTGTGCACCCCGGAAAAAGCTGCTGCACCCACGACCCAACATCAGGAAGGATGGATGGGTTCATGTTGACGTCTGTGCATCCTTGGAAAAGCTGCTGCACTACCCATGACACGACATCAGGAAGGATGGATGGATGGATGGATGGCTGGCTGTTCAAATCTAATAATCTTTTTTCTTATGATTCTTTAAAGGTCAAATGCAAATGGAAAATATTCTTAACTTCCAGTATGTTTTTAAACAAACACTATACTGTACACACTTAACATTGTAAAATATGTTTAGGAAATTATTGTTCAATGACACCACTTAAGAAAAAAAGTTTATTATGAAAACTAAGAAGTGAAAAAAGCACAACAATAAATACTGCATACACCTAAATGATTTTTTTCCCGTTGTCTCATGGGCCTCCAGAAGACACAAGTTGATAAATTCTGGTGTTGACTTCTTCCTCTTAACTGTAAAAAAAGAAAAACATGGTTACCGGTAATTCAGTCTAGAAACAGTTTTATATGTAGATATATTTTATAAGATATATATAAAATATATATACATATATATATATATAAGAGATAAGAGATTTTTTTATTAACATTGCACCAGTTAACCGATACAGCGTGATTATATATGTATTATATATACATATATCAAATATCTCAGAAACCACAAAGCAGATATTTTTCAAACTAACACAGTGTAATCACAACATGTTTATGTGCACACTGTAAGCTGTTGGAGTTATTTGAATTAAAATTCTATTTTTTATAGACATACCGTAAGTGTGTCGACCTAGCTTCTATTTTTTCAACTAGTATTTAACACATATCTTATATCTCAGAAACCACAAAGCAGATATTTTTCAAACTACCACATTGTAATCACAACATGTTTATGTGCATACTGTAAGCTGTTGGAGTTATTCGAATTAAAATTCGATTTTTTTTATAATTTATTTTAGTAGCATATGTGACAGGTTTGGAAGAGGTAAAAAAAAAAATCAATTTAAATCCAGCAGATTTGACCACAACGTGACATTATTAAGGACTTTTTCACCTGAGGAACCCTCGTGGTATGAAGCCAGCTATGAAATATATTTTTTAAGCTTTTATTTAGCTACATTTAAAAGAAAGAACGCCGATCGACCGCACCCGCGCGTGCATGTGACGTGCACGTGTCGACCTACTTTGTTAAATCCAGCTGATTTGACCACAACGTGAAATTATTAAGGAACTGTTCAGCTCAAGCACCCTCTTGATATAACGTCAGCTATGAAATATATATTTTTAAAGCGTTTATTTAGCTACATTATATAGAAATAAAGCCGGCTCACGTGCACGCGCGCGTGCACATGGCGAAACTACTTTTTTAAATCCTGCCGTTTTGACCACTACGTGAATTTATTAAGGAATAGTTCAGCTTAAGACACA
This sequence comes from Garcialebias charrua, assembly GCA_038048925.1. Taxonomy (NCBI): domain Eukaryota; kingdom Metazoa; phylum Chordata; class Actinopteri; order Cyprinodontiformes; family Rivulidae; genus Garcialebias; species Garcialebias charrua. The sequence goes on along the minus strand of JBBPBX010046059.1, from coordinate 13,464 downwards.
TCTTTGCTATAATTTTAAATACAAATAATTGTTTTTACCGTGTTAATCTTGTAAAGTCCTTCCGTGTTTGTTCCCTCGCAGCAGCCACTTCCTCAAACTCCGTGGCAGGAGGCTGGGCTGGAAGTCCAGCCTCCTCCCCACCGCTCACTCCCCCACGGCTCACTCGCTTACAGCCGGCCTCGACCCTGCTGTGAAATCAGTCTGGAATCTTGGTGCGGCGCGGCGCACATGTGAGGTGGAAATGCTGTCCAACGCGCGCTTGGCACGCAAATATGACGTCACAACCGACCCGCGCCACCAAGTGGAAAAGGGGCATTAAGGTGAAAGATCTGGACTGCAGGCTGGACATTTCAGTACCCGGATCCTTCTCCTACGTAGCCATGATGTTGTGATTGCTGCAGAATGTGGTCTGGCATTATCTTGTTGAAAAATGCAGGGTCTTCCCTGAAAGAGATGACGTCTAGATGGAGCATATGTTGTTCTAGAACCTGAACATAGTTCTCTGCATTAATGGTGCCTTTCCAGACATGCAAGCTGCCCATGCCACAAGCGCTCATGCAACCCCATACCATCAGTGATGCAGGCTTCTGAACGGAGCGTTGATAACAACTTGGGCTATCCTTGTCCTCTCTGGTCCGGATGACATGGCGTCCCAGTGTTCCATAAAGAACTTCAAATCGTGACTCATCTGACACAGAACAGTCTTCCATTTTGTCACACTCCATTTTAAATGACCCCTGGCCCAGTGCAAACGTCTGAGCTTGTGGAGCTTGCTTAGAAATGGCTTCCTCTTTGCACTGTAGAGTTTCAGCTGGCACGGTGGATTGTGTTCACTGACAATGCTTTCTGGAAGTATTCCTGAGCCCATTCTGTTATTTCCTTGACAGTGGCATTCCTGTTTGAGGTGCAGTGACGTTTAAGGGCCCGGAGATCACGAGCATCCAGTAGAGTTTTACGGCCTTGACCCTTACGCACAGCGATTGTTCCAGATTCTCTGAATCTTTTGATGATGTTATGCACGGTTGATGATGATAACTTAAAAGTCTTTGCTATTTTACGCTGGGTAACACCATTCTGGTATTGCTGCACTATCTTTCTGCTCAACAATGGTGGAATTGGTGATCCTCTTACCATCTTGGCTTCTGAGAGACACTGACACTCTGAGAAGCTCTTTTTATACCCAATCATGTTGTCAATTGACCTAATTAGTGTTAATTGGTCTTCCAGCTGTTCGTTATATGCTCAATTTCCTTTTTCCAGCCACTTATTGCTACTTGTCCCAACTTTTTTGGGGATTTGTTGACACTGTGAAATTTTGAATCAACATATTTTTCCTTTAAAATGTTACATTTACTCAGATTAAACTTTTGATCTGTCATCTATGTTCTATTACGAATAAAATATTGACATTTGCCATCTCCACATCATTGCATTCAGTTTTTATTCACAATTTGTTTAGTGTCCCAACTTTTTTGGAATCCGGTTTGTAGCAGTTGAGTACAGTATCACTATTGCTTAGCACAAAGGCATTATGTAAAAAAGTAAATAAAAAGTTAAAATAAACGTAAGTGCACCCTAAAGTCATTGTGATAAATTGTTACATGAATTTCATTATCTTAGCCATAGGAGTGAGCAGTGGCGCAAAAAGGCCGCTATGCAGTGTATGCACTGCATGGTGACGCTGCACTACAGTGGGCGCCCCCTGTAGTGCAGGTTTTGACGCGTCAAAACCGTCTCTAGAAAAAAAGTTTTTCTAGGCATTTTCTATATTTTACTGCATGAAGTGATCAATAACAGGGGGCAGCACTGTTTAGGCGCCCCTGTGCTCCTTTACCCCCCCTCTTATCGCTCCTTTCCCACACAGGTGGATGTGAACACGCCCCTAAGAGAACACACGCAGGTGCGTTATTTTTTATTTTTATTTTATCTTGGACTCGTGCAACAAGCAGGAAAAAAAGCTATCTGGGGCGCAAAACAGTGAAAAATATGTGAAAAATAATTTATTTAAAAAGAGGAAAAGATGCAATGATGTAATGATTCACGTTCATGTCAAGTCATGCTGTGTTTTTGGATGCCCTGCCTCCGCTCCTCATCAGCTTCACTCAGCGCACCTGTCCGCTGCTCTTTTTAAACACACTCCAGACTCTCTGACAGATTGTCTGATCGCCTTGCGCCTGAAAACCCACGCCTGTATCTTGACCACGATCTTAGACTCCAGACTCTTGCACTCGAGCTGAAGAGGAGCCGTGTGTCTGAACTCTCACGTGTCACGTGACCCAGCTGCACCTCCGACCCCCTTCCTCTGACGTCATTGCAGCCTTTGCATCACCAGCTGTGATTTAAACTCTGCAGGTTAGTGATTTTGAACTCCTCACATTCTTTAAAGCCTCAAGTTTGTCCCAGTCACCAACTTGTTCTCTCTCCCTGCAGAGTCTCAGCAGACGTCCCCCTTTTCTGACAAGTGGTTGATAATAAAACTTTTTTCGTTCACTCCTGTGTTGTGGTTGAATTTCTGGATCCCCATTGTGAATCCGTACACAATGATTAGTTAAAAAGATTTTATATGTACAGCACTTTGTTGCAGATGTTGTTGTTTTAAAGGGCTTTATAAATAAAGTATTATTAAAAATGTTGTGGATCAATACTAATGTCACAAGATTCATTTAAAAAGTCACGTTATATTACATTACTGATATTTTGTATCTGCAAGAGTTAAGAGTCATTCTGAAATGTTACAAATGTGTTTGTTCCTACAAAACTGTTAATGAAATATTTATAAAATACACTGAATTTCAAATGTTACAGATTGAGTTTAACATAAAATAAATGGTGTTTTATGTGTATCAGTAAATAAGTCATCCATTATGCCCCCTTGTTTAGGACTGGAGCCAATCTCGGCTGCTTTTGTGTGAAGGCAGGGGACAACCAGGGAAGGTCTCGAGTTTGTCCCAGAGACAGACAAAGAGACAAACAACCATCCACACTCCCAGTCACAGCTAAGGACAATTTACAGTTGCACAGAAGAGCCAAAAAAATTATTCAAACTGAGGACTAGTGTTCTCGATTGAGAGTTCTAATCACTAATTATCAATAATAATTGATCATATTTACCAAGCTAAATCCTTACTGATAATCATTGTGTGGAGTCTTTAATAATACAGATCAGATCAGATGTGATCAGGCAGTCATATATTCACATGTATGTAAATATATTATTAATACTGCACTATGCCGTTGATGTTTTCGCATCCACCTCAAAAATATGTAGTTGAGCCCCTTACTGCAGGTAATCATATCCTGAGAGTGTATGTAGTGTATGTAGAGTATGTAGTCTCTGTAAGTAGGTCTAGAAAAAAAAGAAAGGTTTTGGCATCAGTTATCTGCCAAATAAGTTTTAACATATTGGCATATGTGAGATGGGTGGTGGCCGAGGGCGGGGACCCTGGCGGTCTGATCCTCGGCTACAGAAGCTGGCCATTGGGACATGGAATGTCACCTCTCTGGTGGGGAAGGAGCCTGAGCTAGTGTGTGAGGTTGAGAGGTTCCGGCTAGAAATAGTCGGACTCACCTCAACGCATGGCTCTGGCTCTGGAACCAGTTTCCTTGAGAGGGGTTGGACACTCTTCCACTCTGGAGTTGCCCCTGGTGAGAGGCGCCGAGCAGGAGTGGGCATACTGGTTGCCCCCCATCTTGGTGCCTGTACGTTGGGGTTCACCCCGGTGAACGAGAGGGTAGCCTCCCTTCGCCTACGTGTGGGGGGACGGGCTCTGACTGTTGTTTGTGCCTATGCACCAAACGGCAGCTCAGACTACCCACCCTTTTTGGAGTCCTTGGAGGGGGTATTGGAGAGTGCGCCTCCTGGGGACTCCCTTGTTCTACTGGGGGACTTCAACGCTCACGTGGGCAATGACAGTGAGACCTGGAGGGGTGTGGTTGGGAGGAACGGCCCCCCTGATCTGAACCAGAGTGGTGTTCTGTTATTGGACTTCTGTGCTCGTCATGGATTGTCCATAACGAACACCATGTTTAAGCATAAGGGTGTCCATATGTGCTCTTGGCACCAGGACACCCTAGGTCGCAGTTCGATGATCGACTTTGTTGTCGTCTCATCTGATCTGCGGCCGCATGTCTTGGACACTCGGGTGAAGAGAGGGGCGGAGCTGTCAACTGACCACTACCTGGTGGTGAGTTGGCTCCGATGGTGGGGGAGGATGCCGGTCAGACCTGGCAGACCCAAACGTATTGTGAGGGTCTGCTGGGAACGTCTGGCAGAGTCTCCCGTAAGACGGAGCTTTAACTCCCACCTCCGGGAGAGCTTTGAACACGTTCCGAGGGAGGCGGGGGACATGGAGTCCGAGTGGGCCGTGTTCCGCGCCTCTATTGTCGAGGCAGCTTATCGGAGCTGTGGCCGCAAGGTTGTTGGTGCCTGTCGTGGTGGCAACCCTCGAACCCGGTGGTGGACACCGGCAGTGAGGGATGCTGTCAGGCTGAAGAAGGAGTCCTATTGGGCCTTTTTGGCTTGTGGGACCCCGGAAGCAGCTGATAGGTACCGGCAGTCCAAGCGGCATGCGGCTCGGGTGGTTGCTGAGGCAAAAACTCGGGCGTGGGAGGAGTTCGGAGAGGCCATGGAGAATGACTTCCGTACGGCTTCGAGGCGATTCTGGTCCACCATCCGGCGTCTCAGGGGGGGAAAGAGGTACGCGACCAACACCATTTATGGTGGGGGTGGCGTGCTGCTGACCTCAACTCGGGATGTTGTGAGTCGGTGGGCGGAATACTTCGAAGACCTCCTCAATCCTACTGGCACGTCTTCCACTGAGGAAGCGGAGCCTGGGGACTTTGGGTCGGGTTCTCCGATCTCTGGTGCTGAGGTCGCCGAGGTGGTTAAAAAGCTCCGCGGTGGCAAGGCTCCGGGGGTGGATGAGATTCGCCCGGAGTTCCTTAGGGCTCTGGATGTTGTAGGGTTGTGTTGGCTTACGCGACTCTGCAATATCGCGTGGACATCGGGGGCAGTTCCCTTGGATTGGCAGACTGGGGTGGTGGTTCCCCTATTCAAAAAGGGGGACCGTAGGGTGTGTTCCAACTATAGGGGGATCACACTCTTAAGCCTCCCTGGTAAGGTCTATTCAGGGGTTCTGGAGAGGAGGGTCCGTCGGATAGTCGAACCTCGGATTCAGGAGGAGCAGTGTGGTTTTCGTGCTGGTCGTGGAACACTGGACCAGCTCTACACCCTCAACAGGGTCCTGGAGGGTGCGTGGGAGTTTGCCCAACCAGTTTACATGTGCTTTGTGGACTTGGAGAAGGCATTCGACCGCGTCCCTCGGGGGGTTCTGTGGGGGGTACTCCGGGAGTATGGGGTACCAGGCCCTTTGATAAGGGCTGTTAGGTCCCTGTACGACCGGTGTCAGAGCTTGGTCCGCATTGCCGGCAGTAAGTCAGGCTCGTTTCCGGTGAGAGTTGGACTCCGCCAAGGTTGCCCTTTGTCACCGATTCTGTTCATAACTTTTATGGACAGAATTTCTAGGCGCAGCCAAGGTGTTGAGAGGATCCGTTTTGGTGACCTTAGAATCGCTTCTCTGTTTTTTGCAGATGATGTGGTCCTACTGGCTTCATCAGTTCGTGATTTACAACTTTCACTGGAGCGGTTTGCAGCCGAGTGTGATGCGGCCGGGATGAGGATCAGTTCCTCCAAATCCGAGGCCATGGTCTTGAGCCGGAAAAGGGTAGCATGCCCTCTCCGGGTCGGGGAGGAGGTCCTGCCCCAAGTGGAGGAGTTTAAGTATCTCGGGATCTTGTTCACGAATGAGGGAAAACTGGAGCGTGAGATCGATAGGCGGATAGGTGCAGCGTCCGCAGTGAAGCGGGCGCTGTACCGGTCTGTCGTGGTGAAGAGAGAGCTGAGTCAAAAGGCAAAGCTCTCAATTTACCGATCGATCTACGTTCCCACCCTCATCTATGGTCATGAGCTTTGGGTTATGACCGAAAGAACAAGATCTCGGATACAAGCGGCTGAAATGAGTTTTCTCCGCAGGGTGGCTGGACTCTCCCTTAGAGATAGGGTGAGAAGCTCAGTCATCCGGGAGGGACTCGGAGTAGAGCCGCTGCTTCTCCACATCGAGAGGAGCCAGTTGAGGTGGCTCGGGCATCTGGTTAGGATGCCTCCTGGACGCCTCCCTGGTGAGGTGTTCCGGGCATGTCCCACCGGGAGGAGACCCAGAGGAAGACCCAGGACGCGCTGGAGGGACTATGTTTCTCGGCTGGCCTGGGAACGCCTTGGGATTCCCCCGGAGGAGCTGCTCCAAGTGGCTGGGGAGAGGGAAGTCTGGGCCTCCCTACTTAGGCTGCTACCCCCGCGACCCGACCCCGGATAAGCGGAAGAAGATGGATGGATGGATGGATATTGGCATATGGGATATCGGCCAAAAATCTAATGTTGTGCATCCCTAGTTGTCAGTCATTGTGAACACCGATAACACATGAGATAATGTATTTATAAGCCATGGAACAAAACTGGTATCCTTCATTCTGTGGCAACTTTTAAGGGGCAAATTAATTTTGGTCCTTTTTTGTAGAAAATGTCATTCTATGGCAAATTGCAAGAAGTTCCTACATTAAGAGTTGCTCCTAATTTTGTAAGAATACCTAAAAATGAATAAATAATTAATAAAAAAATAAATTAAACCTTAGTTCTAAATTTGGACTGTAGATGGGGGCACTGGAATACTAGTTCAATAACTGTGCAAAAGGTGGTAATAACCAATCAAACTGCACAGATTTCCAATATGGACGCCCCTGTAAAATGTGTTGTCCGTGTACCGTAGATTGGTGACAACTCTTCACGTAATATCTGTATAAAACTAGCATGCAGAGTTTTCCAAGCAAAGTGTTGAATTGTATTAGTCCAGGGGTGCACACACTTTTCCAGCATGCAAACATGTACAGGTCCTTCTAAAAAAATTTGCATACGTATTGTGATAAAGGTCATTATTTTCCATAATGTAATGATACAAATGAAACTTTCATATAGTATAACATGACCAAGTCAAAGTGTCCTACCTACTATAAAACTACAAAACAGTTACTGGTACTTTTTTAATAACAAGTATTCTTTATTTGTACAATATATGTTGATGTACCTTGCATAAGAGCATGAACCTATATTATGCAATACAACTCTGTACATTTTTGGTCATTACCTTACACTGATGACTTGCACTGAATGGAATTAGCCAGGGATGCATAGTCTGGGCAGTAGCTGCTGATAGCCAGCCTCAAGCACACTTCCAAATGATCAGTCATGGTGGAACAGTATTTGGACTAAATAATCAGGCTGACTCACATAAATAAGTGGAGCTGAATAATGCAGTCAAGGAGGTAACACATTTCCCCATTTTGGGGTACTTTTCCACTGTGAGTAAATTCCACAACTGTCCACGAGCCCTGGACTTTAGCTAAGTGTCGGCTTGTGTAAAAAATTCATCCTCCACACCAGCTATGGGTAAACACCATCCGAATAAAAATGTACAACTGGGCTGTGTCACTCACATCTGTAAACTTGTTCAATTGCAGTGAGAAACACTCACAATCTGCAATATCTTTCCAACATTGCTCAGTCAAATCCTCGGACATGGCTTCACAGCGCTCTGTAATCCGTCCGTGGCACAGTGGTAATGGCAGTCGACCCCCGATCGGAAGGTTGGAGGTTCGAATCCCGCGTCCGCCCACCATGTGTAGTTGTGTCCCTGGGCAAGACACTTAACCCCGAGTTGCTCCCGGTAGGTCTGGATGGCGCCTTGCAAGGCAGGCTACCACTACCGGTGTATGAATGTCTGAATGAATGGGTGGATGGTTGGTATTGTAAAGCGCTTTGGGGCTCCTCACAGGGGGCTGGAAAGCGCTATATAAATAAGCTCCATTTACCATTTACCATTTAATCGTACTTCTTGATACCTGGAGAGCTTTGATCGAAGATAATATTTCTGGTTTGTTTTAAAAGTCTCGTAACAACGAGTCAGCTGCTTCACCAAATGACTCTTTAACCATCTCTCCATCTTAGAAGGACTTTTTGTGCTTAACAATTATTAAGTGACTCATCCAGAATGATGCTACAGCTGATGTGGTTAGCTGTAAGAAAAATGACTGCTATAACTGGGATTTTAGTTCCTTCATCTTTTTTTTTCTCAGCTTGCTTTTTGGAAGGAAGTCGGTGTCATAGTTTTTATGAAAAGTCTGAAAATGTTGCTCCATATTTTCATTATTCGGAATAGCAATGATAGACTGGCATATGAGGCAAACGCAATTCAAATATGACAATGAGAAAATAAGTCCTCCTTCCATTCCGTATGGAAATGGTAGTTTTTTTGCTTCTTACTTGGTCCAGTGCCCCATTCATTTTATACCATTTCTTGAGTTTAGAAGAAATGAACTAGTGGCTAACTAGGCAACTCGGTAGCTTTCTAGTTTTTGGCGCAGTTATATGGCATGTGTGGTGACCCATGTGTCAGAAAAGGTTAGGTCTCAGATTGGCTGCCCTGTGTGTCTCACAAGTGACAAAGCTCACACTGAGGATGGATGATAGGCTGACGTCAAAATTTTTTTAATGCCTGCAATATACCCAAACTACCTTTGCGATCAACCGGTAGATCATGATCGAAATATTGGGCAACCCTGAATTAGACAGTTGAGTTTTTTTAAAGTGTAGTTTATTAGCATTTTAAGTGATTATCAGTGCATCATTTAATTACTTCAATATATTCAAAACAGTGCAGCAAGGATCTTGTTGAGAGTTCGTAAATTTGAACATATTACGCCCATTCTCCATAACCTTCATTGGCTTCCTGTCGCCTACAGAATTCAGTACAAAACTGCTCTCATTACACATCAATGCTTACACGGAGCTTCACCAGATTATCTGAAGGATATTCTTATTCCATACTCATCCACCCGTTCGCTGCGGTCACAGAACAGTAATCTCCTTCACATTCCGAGAACCAAATTAAGGACCATGGGAGACCGGGCTTTCAGTGTGGCTGCCCCCCGCCTGTGGAACTCTCTTCCTGACTGTCTGAGAGCCCCACAGTCTGTGGTTGACTTTAAGAGCGGCTTGAAGACCTTTCTTTTCAACCGAGCATACTCTACCTCCTCATGATTCTACTTTTGATCTTAGCTGATACTGTTATTGATTTTAATTGTTTTATTATTTGTTTTATTGACATTTAATTCTGTTGCACCTTGTAGCACTTTGAGATTTTCATTAATGAAAAGTGCGTTATAAGTTGAATTCATTATTATTATTATTATTATTATTATTAATTATGTGCATTTGTGATCCCATTGTAAAATATATCTGAGTGTTCTGTTTGGATGTTAAATGTTGCTATAAATTTTTGAGCAGAGACCCTCATCATCTCTACTCCATTAGAAGCTTGTTGTATTATCATGTCACCATTAGTACTAGAGGGATTTCAGTTGCACAGATTATTTGCTTGACCTCTCGGCCAGGGCTATTTTTCACTTTCAAAATATCTATGTCCATCAGCAGCTTTGGAGAGGAGGATTATAAAGATGTTTTCATATAATGACTTGTGTTTTGGATTTCTGTTGATTAATATTTTAATTTGTTTCAAAGGAGCCCCTTCCCTACATGACCCAAACAAACTGAATTTAATTTGACAGTATAGCTTTTTAAAATAGATCTACTTGAAAAGAGCTGTTGAAAAAGTAGGTCAGCTGTTTGTGTTGGAGGCATGGTCACTCTGACAGCTCATTTAAGTTATTTGTTGGTTTAATTTACATTAAAATAGATTGAAAACTGCAGCCGTACTGAAATATTACACAAGCTGGCATTTAAAGTCCTCTTGTTTGCGACAAATTGAACTTGAAACATTTGCACGTTTTCAGTCTTGATTTACTGCAACACTGTTTTTCTCAAAAACAATGCTGGCTATAGTGTGTGTTAAATATTACAGTACAGTATACAGTATAGCTTAACAAAATTCTTAACTTCTTTTTAATACTCCTTTAAACCAAACTGAAACATAATAAGTTAATACATGTGCTGTAGTTTTACATTTCAGACCCATTTAAAAGCCATCTGACAAACTATTCATGCTTGGTATCAGGTCACTGTTGCATTCTCTTTCATGCAGTGCACTTTTTATTAATATGATTAGAAACAATTGTGGTTTTATCAGGAAGTGAAATGAAGTGCTAATATCAACATGAGTGCACATAAACATACAGAGGGCCTCATCCCCCTGCAGGGACTTAGCAACATCACTGTGTCTGAATTCTACTCCAAGCTGGGTAATTTTCTTCTCTTGGGTTCAAAATGACCATCATTTGTCTCCTTTCATCTTTAGATGGACATGGCTGTTAGTAATAATTCACAGGAGTGTCTCATTCAAATAAGATCTCAGCAAACTGTGCTGCATTTAAATAAACTGATTCTCTTCTGTTAGTTTTCTTCCTTTGGTTTGTTCAAGTTCAAGGTTCTTTATTGTCATTTGCATCGCATGTGCATCACATTCTAGTAAATGATAAATTTAAATATCTATAAAAAAAACAATAACACCTTGTTTTTTTAAATAGTGTTAATCAGTAGGTGGTGGCCTGAAAAGGACCACATTTTTACAGTACAACATTCATAAATATGAAGCACACATCTGAAAAATCCCATTACAAACTTTTAAACTTTGTGTAAAAAGCTTTTTCCGCTTTGCTTTTTAAACTCTGAATAAAATGTGCATTTCAAAGATGGATGTAAAGGCATTAAATGCAGTGATTCTTTAATTTTACATTTTAATTGATTAATTATATTTAGTGTAGCATTTAGTTCTCCACCATTAATCTCAATGGGGATGTCAGAGGCCTGTTTGTGCTTTGTGTTCCAGCGCAGTGGTTGCTCAGCTGCTCGGACATGATTAATTCACAGACCTCTGGAGAAAAAAGCTGGGCAGGGTTACCCAGCTAGAGATCTAGTGTCTAGCTGGCATTTATATGTTATAGATGCTGAACTCTCACTGGCTGTGGTCAAAGTTATAGTAAACGTCAACATTTTTTGAAATCTGTTTTGGAATTGAAGTGATGGAAAAAAACAACATAAACTACCGGTAATGTTTCAAAGACTTAATGCGTTACATCCTTGAGCATTTTTCACAAGTTTCTCGCCTATTGTGAGCGGCAGGGTTCAACAACAGAAATAATTTGATGTTTTTTTTTTGTTTTTTTTTTAATAACTGCAATTTGTGGTTTCAGCTATCTCTGTGCATGTGTGAGGTGTATGTGCTTGGTAGAGTAAACGAGGACTACCGGTAGTTGTGATGGGCACACTACTGATCAACATATATACTGTAGTTAGCAAAAAGTGCTACCCCTCAGGAATTCCTGCCCCCTTTCAGCCTTCTCAAAAACTTGAGTAGGAGGGCTAGGCTGCAGTCATTTCCGACATAAGCACATAGATGTTCTGTGTGGTGAAAATGTTGGTGAACGCAGACTGTTTAAACACTGATCAACGATGAACATCTTACCGTCATCACAGGCCTGAAAAGAGAGAACATTTATGTTAAATAGGAGACATAGTGTCATTTTTGTTTTTAATATTGTTTCACATTAGAATATCACTTTTATTGTAAACAATTATCTTGAAATCTTTTTAATTTTTTTTTATTACCGTACACTTGGTTTATTTACTAGGGATGCACAATGTTATCGGCATGGTAACGGCAGATATTAGCAATAAAGTTAAATATTGGACATCGGCCGTTCCATCAAAATAACTCACTGATATAAAAGGTGCTGTTTTTGTATGACAACCCAGTGACAAGGATGCCTGCAGTGCCCACACAATGCTATGACGTCACGCGCGCCGTTTTGTTTGGATTTGTGAAAATTTACAAATTTCCACGGAGTGTTGTCACTGTGTTGGAGAGAGTAAATGTCATGAATAAATTTGACATCAAACATAATCCAAGTTGAATCATTTTTGGCATCTGCATTTGGTAGCAGGCCAAACTGACAAAGACCATGCAGAATAATGTATTTTAATTCCACAGCAGAGAAATCTATGTAGTCTCTGTAAGTAGGTTTAGGGGAAAAATATCGGTATTGGTATCGGTTATCGGGCAAATAAAATTTAACATATCAGCATATCAGATATCAGCCAAAAATCCAATATTGTGTCTCCCTATTATTTACACAACGACTTTAATTGCTGGATTGCGGGGGCCTTTCTGGGTGGAGTTTGCATGTTCTCCCCGTGCATGCGTGGGTTTCCTCCGGGTACTCCGGTTTCCTCCCACAGACCAAAAAACATGCTTGTTAGGCTGATTGGTGACTCTAAATTGACCCTAGGTGTGAGTGTGAGAGTGGATGGTTGTTTGGTGTGAGTGAGACAGGTCCCTCTTGTAAATGAGTCCCCGTGACTCAACGAGGATAGCCTGTATAAATAAAGGTTGAATGAATGAATGAATGGATGTCCGACCCCTATTGTCTTTCAGAAACTGTGGCTCCTTGAACAGTTTAGTTGAATTGCTCTGATCTACAGCATGTCACAAAGTACATGTCATTGCTGAGCAGATAAAGTAAAGTCAAGTGCAGGAAAATGAATACATAATGATCCCCATCATTTTTTTTTTGTTTTAAACTCTGCCCTTCACATAATTTATAGATGCTGGAATTTCTACTTTATTAAAACCTTTACTTGGCACCCCACATTTCAGTGTTGATTTGCACTTGTCCTTCATCTTGAAGTATGACTCAGCAATGAATCTTCAAGCCTCTGAATATCTGGAAGTTGCAAAACAAAATGACCATATTATCAGGGGTTCCTCCATGACAGCCTGAGTTGACTGCATTTGTAGCAAATACTGGTTATGATGGTTCTACATATAACACATTGTTTGTAAGTTACAATTCAAATAAAATTGCAGCAAGTGAAAAAAAAAAGAGCCTTATGAATTAAATCTAAGGTAACAAATAGCAATGGTGTTTTCATGTAGCATGTGAGAATAAATGTATGGCTGGTCAGAGTAAAGGTAGGATACTATATAGTAATCCTAATGCTACCTTCTCCCTTATCCTTAAGATTCAGAAGCTTCATTTACTTTCTTCAATATCTTTCACCCACTCATTTAAAAAGAACATTTACTATTTATTGCATCAAATCATATTTTCATCCTGAGCCATGCTAATAGCTTGAGACAACTGTCAAATGTTTATTTTTTAATTTGTTTGTCCAGTCACACTTAATTGATTCTGAACATGACAACTTCTTTTGGCAAAATTAATTTGATATGAACATTGCTATTTTCTTTATCTCTTTCTATTAGGCAGGGTTCAATAATAAAATTGTCATCAGGACTATTATAAAGATACAAATGATGACATTTATGGCTCATACATTTTTCTGCAGACACACAGAACATCATTTCTTTGCTACGAGACAACCATTCAACCTCGCTGCCC
>JBBPBX010046058.1:10145-26748 GCA_038048925.1 Garcialebias charrua | reverse complement strand
CCAGTTTTCACCTTTCCTCTCAGTCCCAACACCTTTTCCTCTTCATCCCACCCTCTTCTTGTTTCCTTGGTTTTTTTTCTCCTGACACTCAACTCCATTTCTCCTTGATATGTTTGTCCTGTTGTTTTCTTCTTCCCTGCTTTCAGAAAACAGACAGGAAACGTGCGACCACTTCAGAACTGAACATTATCAGTGTTCTGTGCAGTCAACGTTTTTAATTACAAGTTCACAAACTGGAATAGACGGAGGCAAAATCTTTTTGGGCAAAAGTCATTAAAAACAAAGAAGATGATTTATACCAACCTAGCGGGCAATATCTTGTTTAAATAAATAAGAGGAAAATAAAAGAATAGCAGAATCTTGATGAGTGAGACTATATTATAAATGAAAGAAACTGACTATTTCTCTAGTGAAGCTTTTGTACAACTATTGCTTCATTCCACCTACCGTATTTTCCGGACTATAGGTCGTGGTTTTTTGCCTAATTTGCATGCCCTGCGACCTATAGAGAGGTGAGACCTGTTTATGGATTTTTTCCCATATTTTTAGACCAATTTTTGGCTCCGATATGACCGTTTTTCATTTTGGCAAAAAATTGTGCAGTACCACTTTTGTCCACTAGGGGAAACTTCCAGAGAGTCCACCGACCGTTTCCAGCTCATGTGTCCGAAAAAAGCCTTTTCTGCTCAGACTGACTTTGTCGCTGCCTGGCCTCCTGCTCTGGAGGTAACTACTTTTGCTGTGTTTGTTAGCTGTTTGTTAGCAAGATAAGTCAAGAACCACAGGACAGATTTTTATAAACTTACAGAAAGTAATCACTTGATGTACGGCCGTGGCGTAGTGGTAATGGCAGTCGCCCCCCAATCGGAAGGTTGGCGGTTCGAATCCCGGTTCCCCAAACCATGTGTCGTTGTGTCCTTGGGCAAGACACTTAACCCCGAGTTGCTCCCGGTAGGACTGGAAGGCGCCTTGCATGGCAGTCTGCCGCTACCGGTGTATGAATGTGTGTATGAATGGGTGGATGGTTGGTATTGTAAAGCGCTTTGGGGCCCCTCATAGGGGACTGGAAAGCGCTATATAAATAAGCTCCATTTACCATTTACATTTACAAACTGTTAGTTGGAGTTATTTGAGATAAAATTCAATGTTTTATAGACGTAAAGTGTTGCGGTTAGCTTCGTTGTTTTTCCTTGTACTGTTTCAAAGCGAAAAAATTTAAATCCAGCAGATTTGACCATTACGTGAATTTATTAAGGAACGGTTAAGCTAAGACACATGTTTGCTATAATTTTCAGCAGACAAATAATTGTTTTTACCGTGTTAATCTTGTGAAAAGTCCTTCCGTGCATGCTTCTGTGGTCGTCATTTTCAGCAGGGCAAATGACGCGCTGACGCGTCGCGTAGCGGTGACGCATAATAGATGCGACTTATATAAAGGTGCAACCTGTTTATGGATTTTTCCAATTTATTGACAATAATTGGACAAAGCGACTTATATAAAGGTGCGACCTATAGTCCAGAAAATACTGTATTTGAGCTATAAAACCAGCAAGGCCCAGGCTGAGCCAACTAGGAAGCATTGATTCAGAGTCTAAATGAATCATCCATAACTTGATCTGTTTCCTTGGAGTCATCAGCAGCCGGCAGACTTTATGATCGGCAGCAGTCATTCTCCCCTGCCTCTCTGCTCTTGTTTAGCCCTCGGCGTGAACTGATATACACAGCCGCGTTCTCAAAATAAATGAAAAACATTTGTTTTCTTGTTAAATAGCTTGCTTTATAGTCATGGCAAACAAAAGAATGTTTATTTCCATGACTGATAACCTGAACTGACTTCTTCTTCAATGTCAGATTAGCCATGCAGCCGAGGGTCCGGGTTTGTGCTTGAGTCAGTTTTGTGAACGTCTTCTGTTGTCTGAATCAAGACATCCAGATCTAATTAAAATATATAAAGCTAAAATTAACAAAACACTTGCTAAAAGCTAAAGTAGCAAAATGCTAGCTAATTGAAAAAGTGTCAAAATGCTAGCTCACAGTAGCTAAAATTAGCTCAAATTGTAGCAAAAGACGAGCTAAAAGAGACAGAATGGAAGCTAAAAACTAAAAGAAAGAAACAAACTGAAACAGTTACACTGAAGCAAAGTTCCAAGAGATCAATGATTTTTTTCAATGAACTGTAGATTTATTTACATGGCAAACATTTGCAAATAAAGTTAACAAATTGGACAATAATAAAAAACACAGATAACAAAGGTCATAGCATGCATCTCGTGAATGAGCTGAAGGTTCTAAAAAAGACTAAATTGGTGCTGTGTAGCCACAATTAAACCTCAGCAGAAGTTATGTCAGGTTTGTAAAACTTGATCTAACTCAAACTTCAGGCTTTGTGTAAACCGATTGGAAGTCCATGACTTAAAAACATTGGGATCCCTCTGATCCACAGTGCAAGGTGAGGTAAGGTACAACCAATCACTGACTGCTTCTTTTACATTACACCCCAGAGTAACACGGTCCTCCTCGTCACTCTGGTGCGTGAATCCACTTCAGCCAACAGAGTTGTGTCGAAGGAATCAGGGATGAATAATCTGCATCACCCTCTCCGTCCACAAAGTGGTTTTTCATTCATAATTCACAACCAACCGCATCATTACGTCTGATGAAAGTCACTGACCTGAAAACACAGAGGGAGTGAGCTGCTTTAAATGTGGAGGTAACATTTTATATATGTTCATCCTGCATGTGCACATTAGCAGCAATCACCAATAAATGAGTTTAAACTCAATGCAAGCACCTGATGACCTTAATGCTCACACACATGGGGCCATGACTGATTTTGTATCACTATTATAAATGTAACAAGCATTTATAGTTTGTTGTAAATGTATTAATTAACAGACAAGCATTCTCTGAAGGGCTAAACATTGCCCATAGCTTTTAATGCCAACATTTAAAAAGTAAATCATTTTGTGATGAAGGCCTGTGATGGACTTGTGACCTGTCCAGGGTGTACACCTCTGGACATGGGCACCAGTGACCTCCCACAACCTGAAATGAAAGAAGCAGGTAAAGATAATAAATGGAGCTCTTAATGGAAAAAGTTGTAGACATTTTGGTCAAACCTTGTAAATGAATGTGTGCATGCGCTCGTGATATGGTGGCATCTTATGAGATATGTTCGCACTCGGAGTGTATGATGGGGAGGGTTGTCAACTACACTCCACCAGAGTCAGCTCAGAATATGTCAATTTGACTAAATTGTAGGTATTTCTGTTCTGGATAATATCACTTAGCTGCTGCAGCAGCTATCTGAAATCAGGCTGAGTCTAAATGTTGTAGATCTGCATCTAATAATTACTTTCTTAGAGTTGCAGTAAAACCTGTTCAGGTGATTGTGAGGTACACTTCCTGGCAAAAAAAAAAAAAGTTACCACCTGGATTTAACTAAGCAAATAAGTACGAGCCTCCTATTGGATAATTACTGCCTGAGCGATTATCTTTCAGCTGGCAACAAGTTATTTAACCCCAACTGGTGCAATGAGTTGCTTCTCATTTCATAAACAACCATGTCGAAAGACACATCACGTGTTTGTGGAAAAGACGTCAGTCTGTTTGAGAAGGGTCACATCATTGGAATCAAGCAGAGAAAACATCTAAGTGATTGCAGAAACCACTAAAATTGGGTTAAGAACTGTCCAATGCATTATTAAAAACTGGAAGGATAGTGGGGACCCATCGTCTTTGAGGAAGAAATGTGGCTGGGAAAAAATCCTGAATGATCGTGATCGGCGATCACTTAAATGTTTGGTGAAATCAAATCGAAGAAAAACAACAGTAGCACTCAGGGCTATGTTTATTAGTGAAAGTAAGAACATTACTCAAGGGATTGGGACTGAACAGCTGTGTAGCCTTCAGAAAACCACTAATCAGTTAAGCTAACTGGAAAATGGGGTTAAATTAGCTAGGGAGTATAAAGATTGGACTGTGGAGCAATGGAAGGAGGTCATGTGGTCTGATGAGTCCAGATTTACCCTGTTCCAGAGTGATGGGTGCATCAGGGTAAGAAGAGAGGCAGGTGAAGTGATGCACACATCATGCCTAGTGCCTAGTCATCAATGCAAGATCTTGGTGAAAACTTTATGCAACACTGGATGGAAGTAGATCTTGCGACATTGCAGAAGCTTATCGAAACAATGCCACAGCGAATACATGCTGTAATCAAAGCTAAAGTCGGTCCAATGAAATATTAATGTATCACCATATTTTATTTTATTTTTTAGTGGCAACTTATTTTTTGGCCAGGTTGTGTATTTTGCTAACAGATAAACAGTGTTGTAAAAGTTTTGAGCAAAAATGGTGTGCAATGTGCAGCTTTAAGAGTATATGTTGAGGATAGTACTCAGCTACTACCACACCATTTTTTTGCAGAATATCTGTAAAACCGACTGAGTTACTGCCATTTATGTTCTCTACAGTCAGTTGGGCTGTGGTGGCCATCTTGAAATGGATTGACTCTACATTCTAATCAACTGTAAATGGATATTTAATTTCTGTTGTCTCTTTGTTTTTGAAACTTTTAGTGGAGGACAATAAAGAACAAGTGTTTCCATTGTACAGCAGATTAGGCCGGATGTATTTATACCGTTTGCAGTACTCCATGCATATTGGTGACTTCCTGTAAACGTGGAAACTATTTGCCATAAAAACAACTGTTTAAGGTGTAACTCAGTGAGAAATACCCAGAGAGTCGGTGCACATTCTTTTCCTCATCACCAACCACATTGTTCTAAAGCACAAGTGAAAAATACACAAGTCCTGTTAAAAGGCAACAAAAAAAAAAAGTTTTAAGAGAAAGAATTTTCTAGGGCAGCCACAAGTAATAAAATTTTCATGAAACCAAGTTTGAGCTGTTTTTCCTCTTTTCTAAAACATGGATCAGTTTACATGTTAAATATAGAGCCTGTTTAATCACAGTTTAATGTATTAGTCACTGTGTTGGCCCCCGGGCAGTTGGGCTGTGTTCGCAGCAAATTATTTTCTGTTTTCTAAAGCTTCCACGTGCCTTCAAGCTAGTTTTCCTGACTGAATTACACTTAGTAAAAAGTATATATTTAACAGAGGTAAGTCAGACTCAGAGCACTCCCCCAATAAGAGCTGAAAAGTAGAGCAAAAAGAGGAAACTCCAACTGTCAATATTGTACCCTTCCTGTATCGGAATGACAATTGGAGTTTATCATGAAAATCGGTGTGACTTCAGCTCACCACATGACTCGTCAGGGATTATGAGTCATATTCTACCGGAGTCCAACAAGAACCCCAGCTTCACCGCACACCTACAGATATGAGTGAAACTTTTTACAGATTTTACCATTGCAGAGTCGAAAAGTGGGACAATCTTGTTTTTGTTGAACAACGACATGAAATGTTCAAAAATGTCAGATCAGATAAACTCATTAGTTGTGAGAACCTGGGGCTGCTGACCTCTTAAATTTTGCAATCTTTTATTAATCTCTTAGAGACATGTATTTCTTAAAACATTGGACAAGTTGTCATTAAATAACTTGAATTAAATTATGCTGCCTTGCTTTATGTGTGTAGATGAATATAAACATGAAGGGACGAAAACCTTCAGCTCAGACTTGATGAAGAAAACTATCTCGAGCTCCAACCTCTCTCTGAAACGGTTGCATCTGTGCCATTATACTGTAGGGGAATAATTGGAGCCACTTTCTGTGCGCAATTAGTATCTTTTCATCAAAGTTGTTAGTCAAATAAAGAGTAGGAGCAGACACAACCTTTGCCATTTGAAGCTTTCCTCATTAGTTTTCCTTCAGTATAAATTTCAACAGATTAATCTTTTGGTCTGCTTCCCATCATTTAGACTGACCTCTTAACTGAGACTCAACCTGTGCAGCACATTATCACACTTTGTGGCTGTTTGTGTTATTTTAAACACAGATCTTTTATGACACCACATAAATAAAATGTTTTTCAAATTAACATAAGCACATATTGTTTTGCAGCTTGTGTAAAATGCATTGTTATAGTCAGAAAACACTGAATTAGAAAGGCTTTGGAGGCAGCAATGTGTAATTTAAGTCAAATAGAAACTGTGCACCAGTTAATAACAATAACATTGCTCTGATTTATGAAAATATCATTGCATTCATTAATGGATTTGACAGATGCGGAGTTTGTGAATATTCTGTCTATTTAAATGAGCCGCCTGTAGAGATTCCAGCATTTTCTATTTCACACCACCTTTTTGCAGCTCCTGAGTGGCAGGGAGGAGTTTCTCCTCAGCTGTGGCTCTTCTCTAATGAGCCACCTGTTGCATTTGAGGACCAAGTCTGCCAGAAGAAGATGCTGAGAATTGGTCAACTGCATGGTATTCTGTGAGCGACCAGAGTTTCTAATGCAATTTGAGAAATTACGAATTAATCATTGTTTTCCTTGTTCTTCTCACTAATGAGAATCTGTTTCCTGCATGCTCCAAGTTTGGAACTTACCTTCATCCTCTAACCTGAGTTTATCTTGGACCCATCATCATAAGACCAGTTCTTCTCATATGGACATCACAATTTTTTTTATTTTGCAGAAAAGAGTTGTTAGAATTATCACTAGAAAGCATTACTATCATCCATCAAGTATATTATTTTATCAAGTGAAATTGTTGAAGTTCTATGATTTAGTGGATTATAATATTTTGTTAGTTATGTAAACAGCTGGAGTTTTGATGAGTCTCCAGACTCGAACCAGCAGACTGAGAGACAGCTCTGTTCATCAGGCAGTCAGGATGCTAAACTCTCTAACTGCTCTGCCCTCCCTCCCACTTGTACTGCCTTAATCACAAAAAACTTTCACACACCACCACACAACACAAAGATTTTAACACTGGACTCTGTGTCATCAAAACGGGTTATTCACTAAACTCACGGTCATGTGCTCATTCAGTTTGCTCTACTTCTTTACTTTTTTTTTTTTCTTCTTTTTTTTCTTCACATCTTTAATCTGTCCATAAGCCAAAACACCATTCCGGATGCTTGGAAAACAGCTTTTGTTCTTCCTTTGCTGAAGGGAGGTGACCCCACCTCACTGAACAATTATCGACCGATCTCTAAGCTCTGCATCTTAGCCAAGGTTCTAGAAAAACTGATAAACTCTCAGATCAAAAATTATCTGGACTCATTTAACATCTTACCTCTTCATCAATCTGGTTTCAGGAAAAAACACAGCACAACAACTGCTTCTCTGAAGGTTCTGAATGATGTTGTTGAAGCATTGGATGCTAAGGACTATTGTGCTGCACTTTTCTTAGACCTGTCTAAAGCTTTTGACACTGTGGATCATAACATCCTGTGTCATAAGCTCTCAGAAATCGGTTTCTCTGATCACACCATCGGTTGGTTTTCTAACTATCTTTCCAATCGGAGGCAATGTGTTCAACATAACGGTACTTCTTCCAGCTATTTAACAGTTAAAAATGGTGTACCACAAGGCTCAGTTTTAGGACCCACTCTCTTTACAATCTACATAGCTAATGTAGGTCACTGCATCCCTGATGCATCCTTACATTTCTATGCTGATGATACAGTTGTTTACTGCCGAGCTAAAACAGTAGCTAAGGCTTTCCAGTTACTGCAATCCGCTTTTGACATCATCCAGTCAGATTTGTTCCGTCTCAAACTTGTCCTAAATGCTGATAAAACAAAAGGGATGTTTTTTTCAAATAGGAAGGCGGTTCCAGCAGATCCTCCTCTGATTTTATCTTCAAATGGTGTCCCTATTGAGTTTGTTGATTCCTATAAATATCTGGGTATCCTGATCGATTCACATCTCTCTTTTAAACTCCACGTGGAAAACCTAGTGAAGAAACTGAAAGTTAAACTGGGTTTCTTTTTCAGAAACAGATCATGTCTAACACTGAATGTTAGGAAACGCCTTGTGTCTGTGACTTTCCTTCCCTCCATTGATTACGGTGACATTCTCTACATGAATGCTCCTACAAGCACCCTGCGGATGTTGGATGTTGTCTATCATGGTGCACTAAGATTCATAACTGGTTGTGATTATCGTACCCACCACTGCACCCTGTATTCACTGGTTAACTGGACATCATTAACCTCACGCAGACTCTTCCACTGGTACATTAGCATTCGCCTCAAAAATCCGAAAAACGCCTAAAAAAGACATACCCAAATTAAATTAGAAGCTGTTCTTGAACCGTATGGAGTACAAGCAATTGCATGGTGTCTTTGTAAAGATAACACTTTGAATTTTTTGTTTCAGCAGTCAAATTTGTTGTATCTGTTATTATTTTGTATTTATTGAAGTGAGAGCACACAGAAATAAAGCGTTTTTCTTGCCTCGCCTGAAAATGTTTATATTTGTCAAGCACCTGCACACTGACACAAGAAGATATAGATTGGAATTTCATATGAGCCTAAAGACTGAAGTATTTACTAAGACAGTTTCAAATTTGAAGTCAATAGCATAAAAATTGAGGATTTTGTGCCTGTTTTTGTATGTGCATGTTCAGGCGGACATCAATAAAAACCAAACATACCCAAAACTGTGCCATGATGGGTAACACCTGTATTATGCCAACTTCAAATGTCTGTAACTGCTGAATACTTCAACATACTTCAGAATGACTGTCTATTGAAAGCTTACATCTGTTCCATTCATATATTTACTCTCAAGCTGATAGAAATACAGTAACTGTAACATGTCAGCAGGCCGCTCGTAGGTCGGGGACCACCTGTATACTGTAAATCACAAGAGAAAATTTCCCCCACAGGTTCAGCTGCCTGTAGACCCAACACCTCAGATAACACTCAGATAACACACATTAGCTCCACAATGCTTCACAATGGCACCACAGGGGTTCGGCTTTTCAAAGCCCCCACACACCCCCACACACCCCCACACACACACGCACACACACAAGGAGAAGCTGCACCTTCGTCAGAGAGGAATCACTTTTTCCTTGTAAATCAAGTTCTAAAGTCTGTCCTGTGGTGTATTTCATGTTTCCATGGTATTTATCCATGGCTAAAGAGTGATAAAAGTCAGAAGAAGCATGCGTAAAGTCAACAGAGAGGAGCTCACCCTTTTACGCACGGCGGACGCAGCTGAATGATTCTGTTGCGCAGTGAATTTTACACCCCTCATGTAACTCAAACCCTGGCATGTCACATGTCTATACAACAGGAATTTGATTGGCTACAAGTCTGTGATGTCAGAATCAGCGTCTCATTTGATTGGCCAAAACCCCACGTGGGGGAAGAGGGGGAGGGGGAATTTTTGCTTGGTGACTCTCTGGGATTTGATTGGCTCTAGTGACTGAAAAGTTTCACTCAGTTGGTCAAAATTGGTGTCAATCAAAAGCAGAGACCCTATGGAAGAGTTTTAAAGCGCCAGAACTTACAAAGCTTCCATATTTGGGAAATCACGTTCTAACACATGCAAATTAGGCTCAAACGGGCCCGCGGCCGGGCCCGTGCCTGTTAACAGGTTTTAACCCTAGGATGCATGAACGACCAATACCTACATTCTTCCATGAGTGGGGTCAAAAATGACCCCAATTAGAATCAATGTGTTTTTGCAATGAATTTAAATGATGTCTTTAATTTTGGTTAAAGGTAGTTATATTTATTATATTTGGGTCAACAAAAGACTGATTTGACATGTAATATGGTTATTCATAACTTTTTATAACATTTTTTCACATGAAATAACATCAAAAATCTTCAAAAGTTATTGCTAGAATGTCCATCTCTCTGAAGGACAAAAAAGAGAATCAACAAACGACCAGAACACTGTACAGGTAGTCCCCGACTTACGAGCGCTCTGACCTACGAGGTTCCGGACTTACGAGCTGGCGAATTTTTGGAAAAAACACAAAAATACCGAGTTTTTCTGTGATTTTTCACCACAGTTCGTTAGCTAAACATGTGGACACACGTTTCCGATCATTTTCATGCACTCGTAAGCAGCTTTTCGATGAAAAACGAGTGTTTGTAGTCGCGCTAGCAAAACCGTTCCAACTTACGAGCGAAATTCCGGACTTACGAGACATGTGGCGGCCGTTCCAAGTTACGAATTTTCGCTTTACGAGCGCCTCGGAGGAACGGAACTCGCTCGTAAGTCGGGGACTACCTGTACACTCACATGTGCCCATTGCCCACACAAACATCTTTTTCTCTATTCACTGTGTGCAGTTGTCACAAAATTTTAGCTTTTTGCTGTGACCATTGCACACTGTAGTACTGCATTTCCTGCACCAATTGGTGGCTTTGCGGTCTTTGTTTCTTGGACACATCTGGCACCTCTTTCTCTTCTGTTGGCCCTCTGTGCCTCTCTCCTGTTACTTGTTTGCAACTTTTGTCACTCCACATCTTCCAGTTGCTTCAGTGATGTCAGTTGGTAGGTTCAGGGTACCTTGGGTTGTGTAGAAAACTTCCAAAGAGCACACACATTGGTACATTCCAGTTCTTCTCACTTCGTGCAAGAATGGTCACTCCAATGAAGGCCATGAGCTCCTCTTTGCTTAGATTTTTCCACTCTTTTCCTCTGCTTATTGTGACTTTTCTTCCCTCCATGTTTGTTCATGTCAACATCTCTTCTAATATACTATCCATCCATCCATTATCTTTTACCCGCTTCTTTCATTTATGGGTCACGGGGGTCGCCGGTGCCCATGTCCAGCAATCACTGTGCGTGGGGCAGTGTACACACTGGACGGGTTGCAAGTCTATCACAGGGCCACATAGAGACAAACCACCATTCATTCTCTCACTCACACCTAGGGTCAATTTAGAGTTACCAATCAGCCAAACATGCATGTTTTTAGTCTGTGGGAGGAAACCGGAGTACCCGGAGGGAACCCACGCATGCACGGAGAGAACATGCAAACTCCACCCAGAAAGGCACGCAGATTTGAACCAGGGACCTGCTTGCTGAGAGGCAGCAGCTCTACCAGTTGCACCACCGTGCTACTCTTCTAATATACTCTCAGTGATAAACTGCTTTCATGCATCTATTGGAGAGATGGTGCTAAACCCAGGTGCAGGCCCTGACCGACTTCTCAGTAAATTGTGGCTTGGTGTTAAAAGAGGCATACAGATTTTTAAAATAATTTATATATAATATAATAATATATAATAGGTTACCTAACGGGTTTGCATTTGTTACAAGGAATTATGAATACAATGAGTCTCTACACAACAAATGCAGTAATATCAGCTGGCTTACTAAACTAGTGTAATGTTAGCTAGCTTAAGTACAAACATTATGTTGTAGTTAGCTGAGTGTCTACTTTGTTGACCAACATGATATTCTATCACAGTAAAGTCATGGAGTTGGTAAATGCAGATAATACATGTACTTTGTATGCTGCTGTGTCAAACTGACCTCCTTGTGGTGAGACTGCAGGTATCAGATGTGTAAATGAGACAGAAAATGTATCTTGACAGTCACAGTTGGTAAGAATCAAAGGTTCCCAAAGAAAACCCTTGAGATTCTATAGGAAATGCTTGGGGTCATTTTTGACCCCACTCATGAAAAACTGGGGTAGTGACACAAAAACTGCAATTTCTGAAAATGTATAAAAACATTTAAAAAAATTCAAATGACTTGAAGTCACAAACATGTTTTATGAGGAATACCTGGAATATGGAAGAGTAAAAACTTTTAGTTTCAGAGTTTTTGAAGAATAACAACCCTCGGGTCATTTTTGACCCCACTTATGCATCTAAGGGTTAAACAGACATTGTGAGGCTGGGGAGAAAGAGGATTGTGAGCAAGTCCAACAAGTCCCATTGGGCAGAGTGACCTTCAGCCCAGTTGGTTTGTACAAAATGGTCGCCCCCATCTTTTTCAACAAGTCTCTACCCAGCAGGTTTACCGGTACATCCTTGGACAGAACAAAAGGATGAGTCAAAGACTGCGGTCCTGCTGTGATTAGGAGAGGTTCAGTCAAATGCAGTTTTTGTTGCACACCAGAGAAGCCTACCACTGACACAGTGTCAGATGTGGCGTGTTCAGAAAAGTCCAGGTCATTCAACGTGGAGTATGTGGCACCTGTGTCCACTAAGAAGGACAAGTCCTTGTTCATGACTCATCCGTATCATAGGGTCTGCACCTCCCCCTATGGACTGGTTTCTCTGTGGGGTGTGTCATTGCTGGTAGGAAGTGTTGGACCCTGAGCCTGGGGTCCACTCTCCTTGTAGAGCCGGGTGCTGGCCAGCTGGAGCCATCTGTGAGTTGGGAGCTGAGTGGAGGCACCCTTCCCTCCGTGACTGTGCTTGTTTGTGAAAACAGTCGCGCGCCCAGTGTCCAGGTTTCTGACAGAAGTAACAGACACCTTGTGCCCTGTTTCCCTGCAGGTTACCTCGACCATAGCCTCTACCACAAGCCCTTCCTCCTCTCCTCCACTGTCCTCTAACCGGACCCTGAGATGACGTATCATAATATGGTTGGGGTGTTGTGTGCTGCTATGGGGTGGTAATCATACCTTCCTTCCCAGCAACCATCTGTTTGGACTCTTTCTTTGATTGCACCACATCTCTAACTTGCTTTAGTTGTAACTTCAGCAGCTGTGTTTGCATATCTTTTAGATCAGCTGAGCTTTTCACTTCCTCATCTGCAGCTTCCTGCAGATGTGAATGAGGTGACGTTCCCATTTCTCTGTGTCTGCAGTGGGAAGGTCAGGATTTGTTTTCATTGCTTTACTGACAGCTGCTGGAACACCATCAAGGATAGCTTGTCTAAAGAAATATCTCTGTCCCGCACCTTGTCCGTGGCAGTGAGTTCTATCATGCCATTCTTGCTTACACTGATCTAGATAAACTGTTGGGTTCTGTCCAGGTTTCCAATGAAACTTAGGCACCCCTGAACCCTCTGGGAGCGGGTAAGCCTCTCTAAGGGCTCCTGCAAACCTGTGTAAGTGATTTGTCATGGGTTCTGAGTCGAGAACTGCGCGATTCCAGCCTGCTGCCCGTTCCAATTCATCCATCCTGGTGGATGTTACACATCTTCCCAACAAAGCTCTCACATCCCCTACTGCCAATGTGATACCCTTAGTGAGGCTGTCTACTGCGTTCAACCACTTGCTGCTCCCTTCTGTTAGCGGGGGCAATTTCTCCACCAAGGCCTGAATGTCTCCCAAAGCAAAAGGTTTGTACCTGACTTGTGTACCTGCTAGGAGCAAGGGATAGCTGCTGTTTGAAAGAGGACAATTGTCA
This sequence comes from Garcialebias charrua, assembly GCA_038048925.1. Lineage (NCBI taxonomy): Eukaryota > Metazoa > Chordata > Actinopteri > Cyprinodontiformes > Rivulidae > Garcialebias > Garcialebias charrua. The sequence goes on along the minus strand of JBBPBX010046058.1, from coordinate 13,504 downwards.
AATCCTTGCGTCTCCTCGTGCTCCATAAGACTGGATGTACTTGGGTGTGCTGTCACAGGAAGTGGTGTACTGGGTGTGGTGGTATAGAGGAGAAGTGGTGTACTGATGGTTTCCATCCGATTAGATGGAAGAGGAAGAGATGTTATAACATCTGAAGTGATCCGTAGAGGGCCTTCAGCCAAGGAGGGATTCCTGGGCCTTGATGTGTTGTGGGATATCAGATTTAACATTCTGTCAGTTAATTCAGGCCTGTTTCACCATCTGGGGGCGTCAGGGGGAACATATCCTTGCCCTGATGTCTCACTTGAGGTGAGCGAGAGGGGCCCTGGTGCACCCGGATGGTAAAATGCCGCCTGTGACGTTGGTGGTGTTATGGAGCTGGCAGCTACCTTTTGGGACCCGAGTGTTTTTATGAAGTCTCTGAAATCTGATGCGCTCACTGATCCCACCTCATCCCTAGTAACCAGATTCTCTGATGTCACGAAATTCTCTCGCTCCAAGGTGGGAGGAGCTTCCTCTATCTTCACTACGTCCCCTTCTACATGGTATATTGGGTACATACTTTTTGCCGGTGGTGCTGATGAAGTGCTGCTATGAGAATAGGGTGGAGGCTCAAGACTTCCTGTTTTCTTACTCTTCTCAATAGTCAGTAAATGTAACACCTCCTATGCTATCAAAACCAGTTTAAACCACTCTTTACAATTGCTGTCTGATGCAGTCAACAATTTTCTATATTTCCCCTTTTTTAGGGTGTTGGCTTCCTTCTTTTGTTTCTGAAATTCTTCTACTTCCTCTTTACACTTCCTTATTTTTTCCCAAATTAAACTTACTACGTTACTTTTACCCGTATTGTCATTCATTTGTTCTAGTTTCTTTAAGAGCTGTTTTTCCTGTTTTTTGTCCTGTACTGACATGGTTATCGCTTGTTTTATAATTTTTATTTGTTCTTCTATGGGTTTAAATGATGCGCTCTCGCACTTCTGGCTAAAGTTGCCCTCTATTTCAGTTTTTATGTCTTTGTTCATTCTCACAATCAAGCATGCATATACTACACAGCCTATTAATTTTTATTGTCATAGGAACCAGGACTCAGCGAATACACGGATGCCTCCCACACAGGAAGTGTCAAGACAGACTGAACGTTCCTTACGGCGAGCCAGCCCGTCCTGAATCTTTTTCCGTGTACCCCTCCGGAACTTTTTTCTTCTTTTTATCTCTCACACACTCAGTTGGCCTTATATTTCAACAGGACTTACAACACATAAGACAGACCAGCTCACGCTGACCTTATAATTCAACAGGACATACAACATATAAAACAGACCAACTCCAACTATCACGCGAGACACTGACGCCAGAAAAACTTCAGCAATAAAATATTTATTTTATTTATTTATCTATTTATTTATTTATTTATTCATTTATTTATTTATTTTTTTATTTTTTAAAACCTTTTGAGTGTAAAATAAGACAGGTATTATCGTGTGTTGACTCCTCACAGTACCAGGAACCCCACTATTTTAGAACATAAAAAAGATTTAGTATTCTGTGACTACTTTTATTTTGTTTTAATTGTCTAGGTTTGGAACTCTATCGGACTATTTTATCAGCGTAGGTCAGCGCGTTTATTTCAAAACTCTCACCCCAGTCCCGTACTTACTTATTTAGTATCTAATTATAAGTAAGTCTAAATTGTCACTGTTTTAAGTTAGCCACCAACCTAACAAGTTTACAGTTTAACTTGGTCTCAGAGTTTACAGGGACGGCAGCGGATAAATTATTTATCTATCCTATAACCCCGACCCCTCTGTTCCAGAAGCCCGTCGGCTCCTAGGAGGCATGACCACTGCGTGTTTTACCTGGGACTTGGGTATTATTATTTTACTTTACGTATACAGATACTTACTCGTCTTATTTCCTTATTTATTGGAGTCCAACACATTGAATCAATTTTGCCTATAAAAATTCCAATCACAGATATCGTTTAAACAGGAATCTACTTACCTTTTTTTTGTTGAGGTGATCGGTCACTGGTCAGTGTTCTGGACTCGCGCTGTCCCTTCTTGTCCGCGTGCAACCATCTCGGTAGGACCTCCAAATTTGTTGGCGATGTTTTTCTTATCCGCCCCAAGTTCGTTGTTTGGTTCACTTTGGATCAAAGAAGGAGATACGATGAAAACACGACAAACGCGCACTTAAAATTCCAAAACCAGTTTTAATTAATCATAAGTTTAAAAGTCATAGAATACTTTTGTTTTATCTTATAAAGCCATTATATATGATCACAAATAAGTAGGCAGAGAGAGAGAGAAAAAAAGAGAGAGAAAGAAAGAGAAAAGAACATTGAATGCACATTTCAATGGAGACAAAATAAATACAACCTGATGGGTAATTCTCTGTCGGCTCGCCTTGCGTTGTCTGCATGGAGGAGGAAAACTCTCATTTTATACCCTTCTCTGGACGTTACTTTCTCTCAACAAATAAGAGAAGTTCTGCTTTAAAGACTGTTCCCCTCCCCATCTTCCAGAAAGCTTCTGTCTTGTGAACAGGAAATACCATTGCTTTTTTCAGCTTGCAGACTTGTGTTTTGAGAGTGAAGGATATTATTCATTCATTCAGCCTTTATTTATACAGGCTAGCCTCAGCATAGTTCTATATGTTACACAGTTCTATTTTTAATCTAATTGAAACTAATACACAACTATTATATAATCAATACACAAGTGCTTTATAATCAAGTTATTAACTGTTTTACAAATGTTTATGCAATAATGTCTTATGTACCTTAAAGTAGCTTACACAACATTATAAATCTACACACTTTTAGATCCAACAAGTAGAGCAGGTTTCAGGGACTGAATGCACTTTTGGGCTTGCTCTGGTCTACATAGGCCTCAGGGGGGGAAGGGTACAACACATAAATTTCTAAAACTAAATATACAGTAATTCTGAGTACTTATAAAACACACACAGACTAGTAGACCCCTAAGTGACCAATTAGTGTAACTGGACATTAAATTACATTAAAGATCATACACTACACACATAGATTAGAGCTGTTCTGATACTTTTCTGACTGAGCAAACATGCAAGATAAGAAAGGGACTTTCAGTAGACTTCTTCACAGCCATATATCTACATGGTCATAAAAGAGACAGACAGAAAGGCACCAGGTCTTCTCTCCTACCCTAAGCCAATCAGAGGTCAGGACAGACACAAACTGCATCATTTGGGTAGCATTCTTTGAGAACCTCGCCAGATCTCATTTTACAAGAGAGACTGGTCATTTAACACCGTTTGAAAACCCCTTCAAGAAGAATAAAAACACGAAGACAAAAATATATTTTATTTCACAACAA
>JBBPBX010046058.1:0-10123 GCA_038048925.1 Garcialebias charrua | reverse complement strand
GTATATATATATATATATGTATATATATATATATATATATATATATATATATATATATGTATATATATATATATATATATATATATATATATATATATATATATATATATATATATATATATATATACAGGTAGTCCCCGATTTACGAGCGAGATCCGTTACAACGAGGCGCTCGTAAACCGGAAATCTCGTATTTCGGAACGGCCGCCATTTCTCTCGTAAATCCGGAATTTCGCTCGTAAATTGGAACGGTTTTCGCTAGCGCGACTAAAAACACTCTATTTTCATCCAAAAACTGCTTATGAGTGCATAAAAATGATCGGAAACGTGTGTTCATATGCTTAACTAACTAACTGTGGTGAAAAAACACATGAAAACTCAGTATTTTTTTCGTTTTTTCCAAAAATTCGCAGCTCGTAAGTCTGGAACCTCGCAGATCAGAGCGCTCGTAAATCGGGGACTACCTGTATATATATATATATATATATATATATATATATATATATATATATATATTATATATATATATATATATATATATATATATATATATATATATATATATATATATATATATAATTTATTTATTATTATCTGTATGACTGTATGATTGTTTTATAATGTGTGCATCACTTTGGTCCTGTGGGTGTTTTAAGTGCTCTATAAATAAAGCTGGTATGGTATATCTGATTATTAGACTGAATACGTGAAAGATAAACATGAATGTTGGATTAAATAAATTACTAGAAACACATTTTTGTATAAAGAGTTCCCTTTAAAATTTAATACTGTAAACTTACAATATAGTATAGAAACAGAATACTGAAGTGAATCTATTTTGTTAATAAGTCCTCGAGGCTAAATGGGATTAACTTGCCTAAATAAATGATGAATGAATGAATGAATGAATGAATATTACGCTTAAGATGGATGCATGCAGACACATGTAGGACACATTTTAGCCTCTGTCTTTAAACCCAAAATTGTTTAAGGTGCAAAATAAAAAGTATATAAACACCAATTAAAGATCTCTGAAGGTTAAGTCATGTCCTTTAAATAAAGAGTATATAAATACCAATTTAAGATCTCAGAAGGTTAAGTCAGGTCCTTTAAATAAAGAGTATATAAATACCAATTAAAGATCTAAGAAGGTTAAGTCAGGTCCTCTGGACAGATTCTTCTTTGTTGAAATATTTCATTTTTTCGTCCAAAATAGTTCTTCATTCTGAGGCATTGCAACAAACTTAGCCATATACATATCACCTTCTCATAGTGGATCAACCAGTTTGATGGTTACATCCAAAACTAGTTGTTCACATGTAAAATGAGGACCATCAGTCTAACAATAGAGCTTTAGAACCCTAACAATTTGTAGTGTTGGTTTTGAACGTTGAACATGTAAAGTCAGATACGACTAGGCAGGCACATTAGGTCAGATGGAGTTCAGGAAAACATCTGCTAAAGTTTCCTACAAAACAGAATCATTAATCTTTCCCTTTCGTGCAAAGTCCTCATTACTGTAAACTCTCCCTTGTGACGGGAAACAGATCGAATCAATCTAAACTGTTTATCTAAAGTCCAAACTAAAGAAGTGTGTGCGTACATATCTTCCTCTCCTTGCTAGGAAGAAATTCATCCCTTCCCTTGCCGGGAATTGACGTCATATTGGTGTATAAATGAAATGGAGTGTCAGAATAAAAAGAGTATTGTGGCTGTAATGTTCCTTGTTGAAGACTATTAAAAGACTCCCTCATGGCTGGCTAAAAAGAATGAAGTCTGTCATTTCATTAACAACCTGATGACTAAAGAGCCTCAACAATTGGTACCTCAATGTTGGTGGAAGCCATCTGACCCTGTCTCTGTGCTTTGCTTTCTGAGACGTGAAAGAATTGGGCCCTACCGGTAATTATACTTTTTATATATTAAGTGATTCTTTCTCCTCTCGGCTGGTGAGGTATGTGTGCGGGATCAGGGCTTTTCAACCTTTTAAAAGTTAAACTTCTTCTTTTTGGCCATTTAGGATGGAATCTAAATAAAACACTTAAAACGTCAGACTTGCAAGTTTGAGGCTGTTAATAAAGTAAAAGTGAAAATTTGATTAAAAAGCCACAGTCAATTTGGAAATAATTGGATACATAACAGCTTTTATTTTTGTCGACAGTATAAAAATACAGTTTTGAATGAGTGCTTTAGGTTTGAATAAACTAAACTAAAAAAAAAAGTAACAGGTGTAAGAGTTAAAAAGCTGGAATGATCTACCAGTCCCTTGTCGTATGGGGCAAGAGGGTTAAATCTGTAAGTTTACAGTAATCGGGTCAAGTGGAAATATGACCGATTGTAAGCGATAGATATTATGTATGTTAAATCTGACACCTAAATTTGGTGAAGTACAAAACATGCAAAACACAAACTTGTAAAAGATTCAAATAAATACTGAATAGAAAAACCTGAAAAAGACCGTGCACAATGGGGGAACAGACAAAACATTATTATATACTTTATTCAATTCTAGTATGTCAAATATCATAATAACAATAAACATAAATAAACCATAGACAATATATTATTAATAAAAAGGCCTGCATAAAATATTAAGAAAATAATATAATATTAACTAAAGTTTTCATCTTTACTGTGAGTTAAAACCTAAAAGTAGAACAAACTACAGATGTATTTCTAACAAAACCAATAAGCAGTAGTTTAACAATGTTGTATTAAGCAGTTTTGTTCCTCTGTCTTAAAGCGACATGTTGCATGTCTTGCTATTTTAGGCTCCTGGACAGAGCACAGCAGTCGTCTCCTGTGTTGTGTTGACTAAAGTCTAAAAAAAATGCATTCCTGCACACTCTCGCATGTTTATACAATAGTGCTGTTTTGAATATAATAAGTTTCATTGTATGTATAATTTCTGCGTGCTATGTTTGGATTTTCTGTCATGCTGTCTAACGTTTCGAGATAAGTTGAGAATGTTTTTAGGAAGTAAGTGTTGTGTTCATGTGGGAAACTGTTCGTCGTTCTATTGTTGTTGTTTTTTTGTTGCGCGTTGTGTTGATGGATGGTTTCTGAGTTTGCTGGAAGGAAGAGACGGTCTCGATTAGATGTGGAGAAACGGTGCTGTTGAAGCAGTGTTGCTGTTTTTTCTGTCCCTTCTGCGTCTGGCGTGGGGTTGAACTTGTGGTTCACTGTTAAGATAAACACACACAGAGAAGTTAGAACGATCAGACAGAAAGCAGTTTAAAGTCTGTTCTTTTGGTTTTTGGTTTCATATAAGTAAAACTTTGAAAACAGTGTTTAATCTGAGGAAATTAAGACGTTTTCATGTGCTTCTGTCGATAAAACTGTGTGGAACAAAAGGAAAACGCCCTTTGACTACAAGCCAAGCACACACACACACACACACACACACACGCACACTCAAACACACACACACATTCTTGTTTGTGCTTGCTGGGGACCAGATAAAAAAGACAGGCTAAGTTGGGACCAAAAGAGTGTACTCATTTTGTAAGTGTCCTCACTACGTAGTGTTGACAGGTACACACATACACACACACACACATACACACACAAAAGCCTACACAATTTATCATACAGAGAAAACAACTATCAGGAAGATACAAGTAGAAAAAAAACTATTATGTACTTGTTCTAGAAATGACATTCATTTATATTTACCTTTTAACGGAGAGGACTTCGGACTTGGAAGAAGGAGCGATCATCTGTTGTGTCTAACGCAGCTCCGTCTGCCTGCTTTGTGTGGCTCATGGAATAAAAAAAATAAATAACAAAAAGGGAAGTGACGAACGAGCTGCAGCAAGCTCAATTCTAAAAATAGATTCAGAGGTGCACTTCCCTTCATGAGGGCAGAAAAGTTTTTGTGCAAAACCGAAGTTGGGAATTTTAATACATTGTTTAAGGACATTTCCATTTTAAGTTTTATAAACAGTTAACTGTATTTATTAATCAACAACAATTTTTATTTCTAACTTTTAACTTTTTATTTTTTATTTTTTATTTTTTAAACTTTTTTACTTTTATTTTTTACTAATTAAATACAGCATTACGTCTCGCAAACACAATGTCTGCTAAACCGGTTGCTATTCTTTCTATCAAAAATCCAGATTTAGCAAAGAACATCCAAAGAATTTCTGCAAAATGGACGAAACGGATGAAAAAATTAACCACTCCATGGCCAGAAGGAGGGACATTTGATGTTTCCTTATGTGAAGATTTGAAATGATGAATTTCAGACTACAAGCCAACTGACAGCTCAAAGAAACACATAAAAAAAGAATGTTGGAACTACAGGTTTTTAAATTATTTCACGATGAAGGCCTGAAGTATAGAGCATCATTGAAAGATGCTTACATTAATATGAAACAACAACAGCATGACAACATTGGATCAAACATGATGGAAAAAACAGACTTAAATGAACTGAAAGATGACTCGATCAAATCAATTTATCCTTTGATTGGAAGTGTTACAATTAAAGGAGATTTTGACCTTCACAACCAGAAAACAATTCTGGATTCATTAAACTTCACAGAAAATATAAATAGCGTAGAACACACAATCAGATCTGTCAAAAGCGCATTGTCTGAAGCACATAGTGGTGATGACAAATAGGACACTAGTAAAAAGTCACCTGATCTACGCATTGCTTCTCCTACTCTTTGTAGCACTGTAAAGAGAGGTGAGTTTACCAAACCAGGCTTGGTTATTGATTGTTTTGCAGGGAGAAGTAACATAATCCGCAGAAAACCTGGAGGCGATTCCTACTGGATAAAATTAAATCCCAGTAATGAAGAACCAGATAGACAAAAATTACGAGATGGCATATCACACATTGAATCTGAGATTGACCAAGTGTAGTGATACACCTAACCTCTGACATTTTAGGCTTGACCTTCAAGTACACCTCTCTGCATCTCTTTGGAACTCTCAGTGTTACACCTTCTTGAAGTCTTCAAGGAGACGAGTAAACACTATTTTGGTTAACAATTATTATGAATTAATGGACACTAATTAATCAGATTGAACTTTCTCTTTAATGTGTGTTAATTCAGAATTGATCAAACAGTATTTTTGTCATTTCAATGATGATTTTACTAAGCTGGTATATTTTAAATATGACAAAGTTAAGAGAACATCTCAGAATGATCATGCTTTAAAACTGTCTGCTCTATGCAGAATAAGTGTTTAAAGTTGAAGGAACAATTCTCCGTCTATTTGTTTGAACTGTTTTTGGAACGAAAGAGAAGTTCTAGACATAACTTAATCTTCGGTCTCCCGTCCGTTCTAAAAACAATTCATCTGTGCTTAAACAGAGAGTGCTCTGTTTTCACACCTGCCTTTTGTTTTGTCTCCGTGCTGGGACTCAGTTCTCAGCACTCACAGAGTTTTAGAGTTCTCGGGGAGAAGGGAAGACGCACGGACGTTTTTCTCCAAGCTGATGTACGTTCCGGCCAGGCACCAAAGGCCCACGTCTTCAGCAAAGGTTCAAACAGCACGTCAGCTGTGAACCACTTCGAGTGTCACAGCTCCAAGCGGTGACACTCTTTCTGAAGTTATCTTGAACAAAACCAGAACCAGGCATCACTCTGGGAGGCCGACGCAGACTTCACGAGACCGTGGCAAGATGAAAGTGGTCGCCTGTAAAACGCAGCAGCCTGCGCGTCTGGCTTGACTAATTTACCGGAGTTGAGACAGGATCATCTTCACGAAGGTAAAAGTGTTTCATCACGGGACGGACGTCCAGCCGAAACCAAGCAGAGGGTGCCATCACTGGTTAAACATCTCAAGATAAGATTCAACCATTTCATTTCAATCTTTTATCTTTCCTCCTTAAACTCCTCCTTATGTTTATTTTCATCATGGTAAACTTTAAGTAATGTGCCAACAGAAAGGTCCAACTGTCTGTTTGTTTTAATTTGAATTCTTGTCAACGTAGTTATTAAATCAGAGCTAATATCGATACAAATGTTTAATGTAATTCTTGTGATAGTTTCAATAAAAGGTCTATTTTTTGGTAGACCAACATAAATTGAAGTCTAAGCGTGAAATTACATTTCTGATTAATCACAGTAAAAACAATTTAGTATCGGAAAAAGGAAGAACTCGCACTTTGGTGGCAGTTTGTGCAAGATTAAAGTCTGCTAAACTGCGCATCCAATAATGGTGGCTCAGTAAGTGTTTAAATACCTTACTATACATCATTATTATTCAATTACACAAGCAATGACAAAACTTCAATCAAATAAAAGTCAAGATAATAAAGAAAGTGGTAGTTCACAAAGTTCACAAAAAGATTTTAACTTAAAATACAGACCAAACTGCAAATCACCAGAGCGGAATATTAAATCACCATCTAGCAATAAAAATGAAGGTGATAAAAATACAACAGTGGAAACATATAATTTAAGACCATTAGAAGTTCTTCACCAACCAGACAGATATGAAGCATTAGTCCAAGGTCACATGGGCAGCTCTAGGTAGTATCCAATTTTAATTAAAGGAGCAATTGCTAATTACATTCCATGGGGTTCTCTGGACCTGGCTAGACTCATCGCTTGGTTACCTGAGGTCCAGGTGGGCACAGGGCGTTGGATAAGAAGCTTTGAAGCAGAAACAACAGGACTCTTGCTTGCCTTGGGGGACCTGAAAGCAATCTGGTCACGGACCATTGGACTCACAGCAATGCAAACCATGCTGGAACAACATGCACTGGGATGGATAGCTGAACCTCGTGCTGATGGCATAGAATTCAATGCATACAGAACTGAGATTTGGGCAATGTTAAGGGCACAATATCCCAGTAGGCTGGACCCAAACTCATTAAAGGCTGAACCATTGCTGGATGATGAAAACCCAGCAACATATGTTGACAAACAACTGAAAAGATGGAGACTGGAAACAGAAGAAGACCCAACTCAAAGTCCTGTCATGACATCTTTGTTTAGGTCAGCCGTGGTGAGCGCAATGCCAACCCCAGTACGAGAGAAACTGGAGGATGTGGTAGCTCTGAATTCAAAAAGCCCTGCAGAGTTCCGCGAGTATGTGGTCCATGCAGTTGAAAATTTCAGAAAAGACATGAAAAAGCTGCAAGACGCAGACCTGAATGCACAAAGGAAGCTAACACAGCTTCACATCAGTGAACTGTAGAACAAAACAAAAGAAAAGACTCAAGCTCCTGTCATACAGCCAAACACTAACGATGTACCTGGTTACATTGGGACACAAACGCAACCTCCACAAGATGCAAGGACAATGGGAACATCTCCCCCTGTCATAAATGTTTACCCAGGTCAGATGGGTAGACCTGGTGGAATGAGAAGGCCCACTTACCAACAAAACTGGCAAAGACAACAAGGCACAGTTTTGGGACCATGCTGGAACTGCGGACAAATGGGGCACAGATATAAACAATGTGGTAATCCCGTCCAAAACCCTAACTGGACTGGACGTGGCCGGGGGATGAGGTTCGGCCGGGGAAAGCCCAGAGGCCCAGTTCATCCATTTGCAAAACAACAAGGATTCTAGGGATGCCCAGAGGATCCCATTGTGAGGTGTGAATTACCAATTTTGACCCAAAATTCAGATGCTGACCCAATAGTTGAAGTAAAATTAGAAGGTAAATCTGTACCAATGCTAGTGGACACAGGAGCGTCATTCACATGTGTAAAGTCAGAACACGCTGAACACCTCAAAATGTCAGGCAAATATGTCAAGACAGTGGGATTCTCGGGAAGAAAACAAGTAAATCAAATGACAGCTCCAGTAAACTTAATGGTAAATCAAACTAATGTTAAAATTCCAATTTTAGTATCAGACCAAACTCCTATTAGCCTTTTAGGGAGAGATGCACTGTGTAAATTAAAAACAAAAATATGGTGTTCTCCACAAGGAGTCTACATTGACAGCTCTGGGTTAGAATTTCAAATGTATGCACAAACTGATTATGCAAATGTTTATTGGCTGGGAAACATTGAAAAACCAATATCTGAAGTTTTTGGCAAATGGGAACAATACATTAAAGCACAACTTCCAAATGCAAGCCGACCAATCAGTGACTATCATTGTACTATGTATTTTGACACATCATGCAGTGAATTATTTGAAGACAAATGAAACCAAGAAACAAAAAATGTGCATGTAAATCTAACGATTCAGTACATCATCATAGGTGCATAAGGTGCAACTGCAAATGTAGAAACAAATCCTTTTATCTCAAAATGGTATAATGTTCCTCATTCAGCACCACACATAACCTTAATGGTTAATGAAGGTTTTGAATCAAAAGATTTGGGACCAATGATGCTAACTGCATCCAAAACTAAGTGGAAAGCAACAGAAAATCCACTAATTTTCACAACAGACGAGGCAAACTTGATAAAAATACTTTGTGGTTCTTTTGTAACAGCAACACCGCAGGTAATAACTGTACCAGTAAAGACAAAAATGCAAGACTCTTTAATACTTGAAAACGAGTGTGACACTCTAAAAGAGGAAATGTTAAAACTAGTGCCAGAAGAGTTCTGGTCCAAACATGACACTGATGTTGGTTTGATAAAATCTGCAAACCCAATGCAGATTGAGTTAAAACCAAATGTGAGACTACCATATCGTCCTCAATACCCAATGAAGCCGGAAGCAGAAAAGGGTATTAGCGAAACGATTAAAGGTTTGCTGAAAGCAGGAGTATTGAAAGAAACAAAAAGTTCATGCAACACTCCAATTTTACCAGTTTTAAAAGCAGATAAATCAAAGTACAGGCTTGTACATGATTTAAGGGCTGTAAATGAGATAGTGGAAGATGTAATGGCAGAAGTTCCAAATCCACATACTCTTTTGACTAACATTCCACCTGATTCTAAATATTTTACAGTAATTGATCTGTGTTCAGCATTTTTTAGCATCCCGTTGGCAGAGGAATCGCAATACCTATTTGCGTTCACATTTCAAGGCAAACAATACTGTTACAGACGCATGCCACAAGGTTTCAAACACAGTCCACATGTGTTTAATCAGCTTCTGAGGCAAGACCTAGAAGGCCTTGATATTAACAGTACCTTGATTCAATTTGTTGATGACATCCTGATTTCATCGGCCACAATTGAGGATTGTTATCAGGACACTATCAAGGTTCTACAAAAACTAGCAAAGGGAGGACACAAGTCCTCTCTAACAAAATTACAGTTTTGCAAACCACAGGTTGAATACCTTGGGAGACTAATCTCACATGGGACTGTCTCCATATCCCCAGAACATCTAGAAGGGACAAGTAAAGCTCCATCACCTCAAAATGTTAGCCAAATGATGACATTTTTAGGGATGATCGGATTTAGTTCAGAGTGGATTGAAAATTATGCAGAAAAAACCTCTCCACTAAGAGAACTAATTAAACAAACTGAAAGTCAATCATTAAAAGCACCTCTAAAATGGACACCTGAAGCAAAAGTAGTGTTTGAAACAATTAAACAGGACTTACAAACTGCACCATGTTTGGCAACACCAGACTACACAAAACCATTTTTTCTGTATGTAGCAAACAGACATGAAAAGTATGCATCAGCAGTTTTGATGCAGGAAACATGTGTTGGAAGGCGGAAACAACCAATCGCCTATTATAGCACTAAACTGGACAATGTTGTCCAAGGTTGGCCAAGTTGCTATCAAGGAGTAGCAGCAGTTCACTATGCTTATGAAAAAACATCAGTAATAACCATGGGCTACCCAGTGATAATTCAAACACATCACAAAATCACTGAACTCATCAGCCAAGGAAAGTTTGTATTAACATCAGCAAGATGTTTACAATACACACCATTGTTAACATACCCTGACATTACCTTCAAAAGATACACCACAACGAATCCTGCTACCTTAGTTCCTTTTGAGTTTGAAGGGAAACCACTTGAATGTGTAGCAGAAGTAACAAAATACACCAAGCTGAGACCAGATTTGGAGTCTACTCCCATGGCAAATGCTGACGTCACATATTTTGTCGACGGATCATGTTTCAGAGATTACATAGGAAACCACGCAGGTTTTGCAGTAGTAGCAAAGTCAAATGGAAAATTTCACACAATAAAAGCGGAGAAATGTGAACAGCCATGTTCAG
>JBBPBX010046057.1:0-26748 GCA_038048925.1 Garcialebias charrua | reverse complement strand
ATAAACATAACAAGCTAGGAGGAACACTGCTGTTAAAATTTTCATTTTTTTTTAAATGCATTGAACCTGTTTTATATAAAACAGTACCTTAAAAATGCTCTAAACATCTTTGAGTCCCAATTTAATTTTGTCCATAGTAATGCAATTAATCATGGTTAATCAAAAAATATTGTGATTAATCACAATTTCAATGTTTAATATTTTCCCAGCATTATTTTTTTAAACAAGTATTCCAGCACACAATCTATTTGCAATGGGATCAGGTGAAAGGAAGCAAAAAGAGGTATAAAAAAAACCTGGCCTGATTGTTTGGGTTTCTAGGGTGCAGAGAGAGAGTGTACATGATATATACATATATTTATATATATATATATATATACATATATGGCCACAGCTTTTTTAGCGATGGTGGTGCAGTGGTGAGCATAGCTGCCTTCCAAGCAGTTGACCTGGGTTCGATTCCCAGCCATCGCAGTCAAAGCCCATGTATGTTAGCATGTGGGAGGTCATTGCCCTAGTGCCATAATTATGGGGTTGCCCATTGCAGCCCAGGGTTGGGTACGAAGTAGGGATGGGTCCGTGCCGATATCTGTATTGGCCTCCAATACCAGCATCATTTACGCATCAGATTTTTTCAATCCAAACTGCAGATTTCCGATCCATGATGCATGTGTGTCTATTGAAACGTCTCCACATATCAGCAGTGGCGGCTCCTCATATGTCCATCAGGGGGGGCTATTTTCTCAACAACAAAAAAATAACGTTTCAAGTTTTTATGGTGTTATCAAATGCAGATTAAAACAAGGTCAACAGTACAATGAAATGCTCACAATGAGAAGAACCTATTTGACTCACTAAAACAACAAAGAACAAACAAAAATATATAAAAATAAATAATATATATAAATTATAGAAAGGAAAATAAGTGAGATTAAAACATTTCTGCATTTCTACTTGCAAGAGGCTTTGTTTTTATTCTCCAGATCAATACAGTGTTAAGAAATGGTAAAACACCACCAGTGACATTCATAATATAAAATAGATAGATAGATAGATAGATAGATAGATAGATAGATAGATAGATAGATAGATAGATAGATAGATAGATAGATAGATAGATAGATAGATAGATAGATAGATAGATAGATAGATAGATAGATAGATAGATAGATAGATAGATAGATAGATAGATAGATAGATAGATAGATAGATAGATAGATAGATAGATAGATAGATAGATAGATAGATAGATAGATAGATAGATAGATAGATAGATAGATAGATAGATAGATAGATAGATAGATAGATAGATAGATAGATAGATAGATAGATAGATAGATAGATAGATAGATAGATAGATAGATAGATAGATAGATAGATAGATAGATAGATAGATAGATAGATAGATAGATAGATAGATAGATAGATAGATAGATAGATAGATAGATAGATAGATAGATAGATAGATAGATAGATAGATAGATAGATAGATAGATAGATAGATAGATAGATAGATAGATAGATAGATAGATAGATAGATAGATAGATAGATAGATAGATAGATAGATAGATAGATAGATAGATAGATAGATAGATAGATAGATAGATAGATAGATAGATAGATAGATAGATAGATAGATAGATAGATAGATAGATAGATAGATAGATAGATAGATAGATAGATAGATAGATAGATAGATAGATAGATAGATAGATAGATAGATAGATAGATAGATAGATAGATAGATAGATAGATAGATAGATAGATAGATAGATAGATAGATAGATAGATAGATAGATAGATAGATAGATAGATAGATAGATAGATAGATAGATAGATAGATAGATAGATAGATAGATAGATAGATAGATAGATAGATAGATAGATAGATAGATAGATAGATAGATAGATAGATAGATAGATAGATAGATAGATAGATAGATAGATAGATAGATAGATAGATAGATAGATAGATAGATAGATAGATAGATAGATAGATAGATAGATAGATAGATAGATAGATAGATAGATAGATAGATAGATAGATAGATAGATAGATAGATAGATAGATAGATAGATAGATAGATAGATAGATAGATAGATAGATAGATAGATAGATAGATAGATAGATAGATAGATAGATAGATAGATAGATAGATAGATAGATAGATAGATAGATAGATAGATAGATAGATAGATAGATAGATAGATAGATAGATAGATAGATAGATAGATAGATAGATAGATAGATAGATAGATAGATAGATAGATAGATAGATAGATAGATAGATAGATAGATAGATAGATAGATAGATAGATAGATAGATAGATAGATAGATAGATAGATAGATAGATAGATAGATAGATAGATAGATAGATAGATAGATAGATAGATAGATAGATAGATAGATAGATAGATAGATAGATAGATAGATAGATAGATAGATAGATAGATAGATAGATAGATAGATAGATAGATAGATAGATAGATAGATAGATAGATAGATAGATAGATAGATAGATAGATAGATAGATAGATAGATAGATAGATAGATAGATAGATAGATAGATAGATAGATAGATAGATAGATAGATAGATAGATAGATAGATAGATAGATAGATAGATAGATAGATAGATAGATAGATAGATAGATAGATAGATAGATAGATAGATAGATAGATAGATAGATAGATAGATAGATAGATAGATAGATAGATAGATAGATAGATAGATAGATAGATAGATAGATAGATAGATAGATAGATAGATAGATAGATAGATAGATAGATAGATAGATAGATAGATAGATAGATAGATAGATAGATAGATAGATAGATAGATAGATAGATAGATAGATAGATAGATAGATAGATAGATAGATAGATAGATAGATAGATAGATAGATAGATAGATAGATAGATAGATAGATAGATAGATAGATAGATAGATAGATAGATAGATAGATAGATAGATAGATAGATAGATAGATAGATAGATAGATAGATAGATAGATAGATAGATAGATAGATAGATAGATAGATAGATAGATAGATAGATAGATAGATAGATAGATAGATAGATAGATAGATAGATAGATAGATAGATAGATAGATAGATAGATAGATAGATAGATAGATAGATAGATAGATAGATAGATAGATAGATAGATAGATAGATAGATAGATAGATAGATAGATAGATAGATAGATAGATAGATAGATAGATAGATAGATAGATAGATAGATAGATAGATAGATAGATAGATAGATAGATAGATAGATAGATAGATAGATAGATAGATAGATAGATAGATAGATAGATAGATAGATAGATAGATAGATAGATAGATAGATAGATAGATAGATAGATAGATAGATAGATAGATAGATAGATAGATAGATAGATAGATAGATAGATAGATAGATAGATAGATAGATAGATAGATAGATAGATAGATAGATAGATAGATAGATAGATAGATAGATAGATAGATAGATAGATAGATAGATAGATAGATAGATAGATAGATAGATAGATAGATAGATAGATAGATAGATAGATAGATAGATAGATAGATAGATAGATAGATAGATAGATAGATAGATAGATAGATAGATAGATAGATAGATAGATAGATAGATAGATAGATAGATAGATAGATAGATAGATAGATAGATAGATAGATAGATAGATAGATAGATAGATAGATAGATAGATAGATAGATAGATAGATAGATAGATAGATAGATAGATAGATAGATAGATAGATAGATAGATAGATAGATAGATAGATAGATAGATAGATAGATAGATAGATAGATAGATAGATAGATAGATAGATAGATAGATAGATAGATAGATAGATAGATAGATAGATAGATAGATAGATAGATAGATAGATAGATAGATAGATAGATAGATAGATAGATAGATAGATAGATAGATAGATAGATAGATAGATAGATAGATAGATAGATAGATAGATAGATAGATAGATAGATAGATAGATAGATAGATAGATAGATAGATAGATAGATAGATAGATAGATAGATAGATAGATAGATAGATAGATAGATAGATAGATAGATAGATAGATAGATAGATAGAGTTAGTTCTCTGATTGGTCCGGTCAAAAATCGACCGGAGAAATCCTTGTCTATGGGAGAAGTCCCAGACCCTAGTACGAAAACCAGGCTAGTATTTTAGTAAAAGACAGATTGTAATTTTAAAAATAAATAAACAAAGAACAGATTGTAATTAAAAAATAAACAAACAAAGAACATATTGTAAATTAAAAAATAAACAACCAAAGAACAGATTGTAATTTTAAAAATAAACAAACAAACAACAGATCACCGGTGGAATCTTCAAAGGAAAGTCATCAAAGGAACAATGATCCAAGCTGTCTTTGTGACATCATGATGATGTCACAAAGACAGCTTGGATCAAAGGATGCATCACGTCACATGATGATGCCATGATGTCATCATGTGACATCATGGCATCATTGTTTATAAACCAGAACGCTTCTCTTCAGCTCATTTCACTCAAACCTCTTCACAGAGAAGGATTGTTTTAGTGTAGCAAAAGTTTTTGACAGTGGATTTTGGAAAATGTCTTATCAGAGACAACCCAATCCTAGACGAGGCAGGAACCAGGGAGCCCGGATGGAGCAACCGTCGGTCTATCACGAGATCGACAGGCTGAACGCCCTTCTCAATGAAGAAAGGGGACGGTCGTTCAACGCGAACCATCGTGCAAACCAACTGTGGGAAGAGCTTCAGGACACCAAGGCCCAGTTGGACAAGCAGAAAAACCTCAAAGAGGTCTTTATTAAAAAAGAAAAGGAGGTTCGGCAACAATACGAGAGACTGCAGAAGTATACTGATGCAGAAACTCTAAGTTGTGCCAAGATTGGCTCCCAGGTACAGAGTTCTATCAAGCAAAAGAAGAAGAAGCTCCTTCAGCAGGATTATGAGGAACTCAAAGTGGCTCACGTGACCAGCCAACAAAAGTTTTTGTCTGAACTCCGGCTGGAGAAAGACAAAACGGAGGCTCTCCAGCGGCTGCTGGATGAAGCCAAACGCCTGACTGATGAACAGAGCAGCAGACACCAAGTGGAAGTCGCCTCACTTCATCAGCAGGTTGTGGCTTTACAAGATCAGGCCACGGAAAACAAGTTTCAGCTGGATCTTCTGAAAATATCCATGGAGAAGGAGATCCAGGCTCTGCGTACAATTTCAGAAGATGCAGAGCGGAAACTGAAACAAGATCTTGAGCTAATGTCAACGTCCTATGACCAGCTCAAAGTGGCTCACGTCGTGAGCCAAGAGAAGTTTTCTTTGGAACTCCGGCTGGAGAAAGAGAAAACTGAGGCTCTCCAGCGGCTGCTGGATGAAGCTAAACTGGTAACTGATGATCTGAGCAGCAAATACCAGCTGGAATTTGCCTCACTTCATCAGCAGGCTGTGACATTACAGAATCAGGTCACAGAAACTGAGCGCCAGCAGGATCTTCTGAAACTGACCATGGAGGTGGAGATCCAGGCTCTGTGTCAGGTCGCAGAGGACGCAGAGTTGAAGCACAAACAAGAGCTGGAACAAATGTCAACATCCTACGACCAACTCAAAGTCAGCAATGGCTTGGATGTTGAGGCGCTTCAAGTCGTGTCGAAAACGTTTTTAAGCCAGCTCAACGAAGAGATTCAGGCTTCGGTCCAGACCACATCCCTGCCCGAGATGACCGAGGTTCAGCCCAGAGAGACAAAGAAATCTTTCTGGAAGAAAACACGACATTTCTTTGGTCTCCGAAAGCCTGACAGTTGGAAGAAAAATAAAAACGCTTCCAACTGAATGCTCTTCCCTTCACGGACTCAGACTCAGACACACAGACCTCACACACACACACACACACAAACACAGACTTTTACAACACCGACCAGTGACTTTAAATTTGTTTTGGATTATCTTTTCTTTTTTTTTTTTTAACTGCAGCACGGTGATGACAGCCGACTCTGTTACCGTCGTGCCGTGTAGGTTTTTCACCGGAAACTATGGTTAAGCTCTATACAAGTACAGTCCATTTACCACAGTTTAGACCAATTTATTCACTGGTCATCACATAGACATAGACACAGACATAGACACAGACTCAGACAGACACAGACACAGACAGACATAGACACAGACATCCCCCCCACCCCTTCCCCCACCCCTTCTCCTCACCCCGGTGAATCGCCACCTTATCGTGGTGGAGGTGTTTGCGTGTCCCAGTGATCCCAGAAGTCCTGTTGGTGCGGACAAAGTGAGGGACCAGACTAAGAGCGATTCAGAAACTTTTGTCTTTGTTAGTTTTATTATTGAAAAACATGGACGGAAAAGCCAAAAATACCAAAACTCATAGCAGGAATGTTTCGGTTCAGTTCAAAAACACCTTATTAATCCCAAAGGGAAATTAAATGTTGTAACTCATCCTGGTTTTATTAAAAGTTGCTAAACATGATGGCATAAACATAACAAGCTAGGAGGAACACTGCTGTTAAAATTTTCATTTTTTTTTTAAATGCATTGAACCTGTTTTATATAAAACAGTACCTTAAAAATGCTCTAAACATCTTTGAGTCCCAATTTAATTTTGTCCATAGTAATGCAATTAATCATGGTTAATCAAAAAATATTGTGATTAATCACAATTTCAATGTTTAATATTTTCCCAGCATTATTTTTTTAAACAAGTATTCCAGCACACAATCTATTTGCAATGGGATCAGGTGAAAGGAAGCAAAAAGAGGTATAAAAAAAACCTGGCCTGATTGTTTGGGTTTCTAGGGTGCAGAGAGAGAGTGTACATGATATATACATATATTTATATATATATATATATATATATATACATATATGGCCACAGCTTTTTTAGCGATGGTGGTGCAGTGGTGAGCATAGCTGCCTTCCAAGCAGTTGACCTGGGTTCGATTCCCAGCCATCGCAGTCAAAGCCCATGTATGTTAGCATGTGGGAGGTCATTGCCCCAGTGCCATAATTATGGGGTTGCCCATTGCAGCCCAGGGTTGGGTACGAAGTAGGGATGGGTCCGTGCCGATATCTGTATTGGCCTCCAATACCAGCATCATTTACGCATCAGATTTTTTCAATCCAAACTGCAGATTTCCGATCCATGATGCATGTGTGTCTATTGAAACGTCTCCACATATCAGCAGTGGCGGCTCCTCATATGTCCATCAGGGGGGGCTATTTTCTCAACAACAAAAAAATAACGTTTCAAGTTTTTATGGTGTTATCAAATGCAGATTAAAACAAGGTCAACAGTACAATGAAATGCTCACAATGAGAAGAACCTATTTGACTCACTAAAACAACAAAGAACAAACAAAAATATATAAAAATAAATAATATATATAAATTATAGAAAGGAAAATAAGTGAGATTAAAACATTTCTGCATTTCTACTTGCAAGAGGCTTTGTTTTTATTCTCCAGATCAATACAGTGTTAAGAAATGGTAAAACACCACCAGTGACATTCATAATATAAAGATAGATAGATAGATAGATAGATAGATAGATAGATAGATAGATAGATAGATAGATAGATAGATAGATAGATAGATAGATAGATAGATAGATAGATAGATAGATAGATAGATAGATAGATAGATAGATAGATAGATAGATAGATAGATAGATAGATAGATAGATAGATAGATAGATAGATAGATAGATAGATAGATAGATAGATAGATAGATAGATAGATAGATAGATAGATAGATAGATAGATAGATAGATAGATAGATAGATAGATAGATAGATAGATGATAGATAGATAGATAGATAGATAGATAGATAGATAGATAGATAGATAGATAGATAGATAGATAGATAGATAGATAGATAGATAGATAGATAGATAGATAGATAGATAGATAGATAGATAGATAGATAGATAGATAGATAGATAGATAGATAGATAGATAGATAGATAGATAGATAGATAGATAGATAGATAGATAGATAGATAGATAGATAGATAGATAGATAGATAGATAGATAGATAGATAGATAGATAGATAGATAGATAGATAGATAGATAGATAGATAGATAGATAGATAGATAGATAGATAGATAGATAGATAGATAGATAGATAGATAGATAGATAGATAGATAGATAGATAGATAGATAGATAGATAGATAGATAGATAGATAGATAGATAGATAGATAGATAGATAGATAGATAGATAGATAGATAGATAGATAGATAGATAGATAGATAGATAGATAGAGTTAGTTCTCTGATTGGTCCGGTCAAAAATCGACCGGAGAAATCCTTGTCTATGGGAGAAGTCCCAGACCCTAGTACGAAAACCAGGCTAGTATTTTAGTAAAAGACAGATTGTAATTTTAAAAATAAATAAACAAAGAACAGATTGTAATTAAAAAATAAACAAACAAAGAACATATTGTAAATTAAAAAATAAACAACCAAAGAACAGATTGTAATTTTAAAAATAAACAAACAAACAACAGATCACCGGTGGAATCTTCAAAGGAAAGTCATCAAAGGAACAATGATCCAAGCTGTCTTTGTGACATCATGATGATGTCACAAAGACAGCTTGGATCAAAGGATGCATCACGTCACATGATGATGCCATGATGTCATCATGTGACATCATGGCATCATTGTTTATAAACCAGAACGCTTCTCTTCAGCTCATTTCACTCAAACCTCTTCACAGAGAAGGATTGTTTTAGTGTAGCAAAAGTTTTTGACAGTGGATTTTGGAAAATGTCTTATCAGAGACAACCCAATCCTAGACGAGGCAGGAACCAGGGAGCCCGGATGGAGCAACCGTCGGTCTATCACGAGATCGACAGGCTGAACGCCCTTCTCAATGAAGAAAGGGGACGGTCGTTCAACGCGAACCATCGTGCAAACCAACTGTGGGAAGAGCTTCAGGACACCAAGGCCCAGTTGGACAAGCAGAAAAACCTCAAAGAGGTCTTTATTAAAAAAGAAAAGGAGGTTCGGCAACAATACGAGAGACTGCAGAAGTATACTGATGCAGAAACTCTAAGTTGTGCCAAGATTGGCTCCCAGGTACAGAGTTCTATCAAGCAAAAGAAGAAGAAGCTCCTTCAGCAGGATTATGAGGAACTCAAAGTGGCTCACGTGACCAGCCAACAAAAGTTTTTGTCTGAACTCCGGCTGGAGAAAGACAAAACGGAGGCTCTCCAGCGGCTGCTGGATGAAGCCAAACGCCTGACTGATGAACAGAGCAGCAGACACCAAGTGGAAGTCGCCTCACTTCATCAGCAGGTTGTGGCTTTACAAGATCAGGCCACGGAAAACAAGTTTCAGCTGGATCTTCTGAAAATATCCATGGAGAAGGAGATCCAGGCTCTGCGTACAATTTCAGAAGATGCAGAGCGGAAACTGAAACAAGATCTTGAGCTAATGTCAACGTCCTATGACCAGCTCAAAGTGGCTCACGTCGTGAGCCAAGAGAAGTTTTCTTTGGAACTCCGGCTGGAGAAAGAGAAAACTGAGGCTCTCCAGCGGCTGCTGGATGAAGCTAAACTGGTAACTGATGATCTGAGCAGCAAATACCAGCTGGAATTTGCCTCACTTCATCAGCAGGCTGTGACATTACAGAATCAGGTCACAGAAACTGAGCGCCAGCAGGATCTTCTGAAACTGACCATGGAGGTGGAGATCCAGGCTCTGTGTCAGGTCGCAGAGGACGCAGAGTTGAAGCACAAACAAGAGCTGGAACAAATGTCAACATCCTACGACCAACTCAAAGTCAGCAATGGCTTGGATGTTGAGGCGCTTAAAGTCGTGTCGAAAACGTTTTTAAGCCAGCTCAACGAAGAGATTCAGGCTTCGGTCCAGACCACATCCCTGCCCGAGATGACCGAGGTTCAGCCCAGAGAGACAAAGAAATCTTTCTGGAAGAAAACACGACATTTCTTTGGTCTCCGAAAGCCTGACAGTTGGAAGAAAAATAAAAACGCTTCCAACTGAATGCTCTTCCCTTCACGGACTCAGACTCAGACACACAGACCTCACACACACACACAAACACAGACTTTTACAACACCGACCAGTGACTTTAAATTTGTTTTGGATTATCTTTTTTTTTTTTTTAACTGCAGCACGGTGATGACAGCCGACTCTGTTACCGTCGTGCCGTGTAGGTTTTTCACCGGAAACTATGGTTAAGCTCTATACAAGTACAGTCCATTTACCACAGTTTAGACCAATTTATTCACTGGTCATCACATAGACATAGACACAGACATAGACACAGACTCAGACAGACACAGACACAGACAGACATAGACACAGACATCCCCCCCACCCCTTCCCCCACCCCTTCTCCTCACCCCGGTGAATCGCCACCTTATCGTGGTGGAGGTGTTTGCGTGTCCCAGTGATCCCAGAAGTCCTGTTGGTGCGGACAAAGTGAGGGACCAGACTAAGAGCGATTCAGAAACTTTTGTCTTTGTTAGTTTTATTATTGAAAAACATGGACGGAAAAGCCAAAAATACCAAAACTCATAGCAGGAATGTTTCGGTTCAGTTCAAAAACACCTTATTAATCCCAAAGGGAAATTAAATGTTGTAACTCATCCTGGTTTTATTAAAAGTTGCTAAACATGATGGCATAAACATAACAAGCTAGGAGGAACACTGCTGTTAAAATTTTCATTTTTTTTTAAATGCATTGAACCTGTTTTATATAAAACAGTACCTTAAAAATGCTCTAAACATCTTTGAGTCCCAATTTAATTTTGTCCATAGTAATGCAATTAATCATGGTTAATCAAAAAATATTGTGATTAATCACAATTTCAATGTTTAATATTTTCCCAGCATTATTTTTTTAAACAAGTATTCCAGCACACAATCTATTTGCAATGGGATCAGGTGAAAGGAAGCAAAAAGAGGTATAAAAAAACCTGGCCTGATTGTTTGGGTTTCTAGGGTGCAGAGAGAGAGTGTACATGATATATACATATATTTATATATATACATATATGGCCACAGCTTTTTTAGCGATGGTGGTGCAGTGGTGAGCATAGCTGCCTTCCAAGCAGTTGACCTGGGTTCGATTCCCAGCCATCGCAGTCAAAGCCCATGTATGTTAGCATGTGGGAGGTCATTGCCCCAGTGCCATAATTATGGGGTTGCCCATTGCAGCCCAGGGTTGGGTACGAAGTAGGGATGGGTCCGTGCCGATATCTGTATTGGCCTCCAATACCAGCATCATTTACGCATCAGATTTTTTCAATCCAAACTGCAGATTTCCGATCCATGATGCATGTGTGTCTATTGAAACGTCTCCACATATCAGCAGTGGCGGCTCCTCATATGTCCATCAGGGGGGGCTATTTTCTCAACAACAAAAAAATAACGTTTCAAGTTTTTATGGTGTTATCAAATGCAGATTAAAACAAGGTCAACAGTACAATGAAATGCTCACAATGAGAAGAACCTATTTGACTCACTAAAACAACAAAGAACAAACAAAAATATATAAAAATAAATAATATATATAAATTATAGAAAGGAAAATAAGTGAGATTAAAACATTTCTGCATTTCTACTTGCAAGAGGCTTTGTTTTTATTCTCCAGATCAATACAGTGTTAAGAAATGGTAAAACACCACCAGTGACATTCATAATATAAAATAGATAGATAGATAGATAGATAGATAGATAGATAGATAGATAGATAGATAGATAGATAGATAGATAGATAGATAGATAGATAGATAGATAGATAGATAGATAGATAGATAGATAGATAGATAGATAGATAGATAGATAGATAGATAGATAGATAGATAGATAGATAGATAGATAGATAGATAGATAGATAGATAGATAGATAGATAGATAGATAGATAGATAGATAGATAGATAGATAGATAGATAGATAGATAGATAGATAGATAGATAGATAGATAGATAGATAGATAGATAGATAGATAGATAGATAGATAGATAGATAGATAGATAGATAGATAGATAGATAGATAGATAGATAGATAGATAGATAGATAGATAGATAGATAGATAGATAGATAGATAGATAGATAGATAGATAGATAGATAGATAGATAGATAGATAGATAGATAGATAGATAGATAGATAGATAGATAGATAGATAGATAGATAGATAGATAGATAGATAGATAGATAGATAGATAGATAGATAGATAGATAGATAGATAGATAGATAGATAGATAGATAGATAGATAGATAGATAGATAGATAGATAGATAGATAGATAGATAGATAGATAGATAGATAGATAGATAGATAATGATAGATAGATAGATAGATAGATAGATAGATAGATAGATAGATAGATAGATAGATAGATAGATAGATAGATAGATAGATAGATAGATAGATAGATAGATAGATAGATAGATAGATAGATAGATAGATAGATAGATAGATAGATAGATAGATAGATAGATAGATAGATAGATAGATAGATAGATAGATAGATAGATAGATAGATAGATAGATAGATAGATAGATAGATAGATAGATAGATAGATAGATAGATAGATAGATAGATAGATAGATAGATAGATAGATAGATAGATAGATAGATAGATAGATAGATAGATAGATAGATAGATAGATAGATAGATAGATAGATAGATAGATAGATAGATAGATAGATAGATAGATAGATAGATAGATAGATAGATAGATAGATAGATAGATAGATAGATAGATAGATAGATAGATAGATAGATAGATAGATAGATAGATAGATAGATAGATAGATAGATAGATAGATAGATAGATAGATAGATAGATAGATAGATAGATAGATAGATAGATAGATAGATAGATAGATAGATAGATAGATAGATAGATAGATAGATAGATAGATAGATAGATAGATAGATAGATAGATAGATAGATAGATAGATAGATAGATAGATAGATAGATAGATAGATAGATAGATAGATAGATAGATAGATAGATAGATAGATAGATAGATAGATAGATAGATAGATAGATAGATAGATAGATAGATAGATAGATAGATAGATAGATAGATAGATAGATAGATAGATAGATAGATAGATAGATAGATAGATAGATAGATAGATAGATAGATAGATAGATAGATAGATAGATAGATAGATAGATAGATAGATAGATAGATAGATAGATAGATAGATAGATAGATAGATAGATAGATAGATAGATAGATAGATAGATAGATAGATAGATAGATAGATAGATAGATAGATAGATAGATAGATAGATAGATAGATAGATAGATAGATAGATAGATAGATAGATAGATAGATAGATAGATAGATAGATAGATAGATAGATAGATAGATAGATAGATAGATAGATAGATAGATAGATAGATAGATAGATAGATAGATAGATAGATAGATAGATAGATAGATAGATAGATAGATAGATAGATAGATAGATAGATAGATAGATAGATAGATAGATAGATAGATAGATAGATAGATAGATAGATAGATAGATAGATAGATAGATAGATAGATAGATAGATAGATAGATAGATAGATAGATAGATAGATAGATAGATAGATAGATAGATAGATAGATAGATAGATAGATAGATAGATAGATAGATAGATAGATAGATAGATAGATAGATAGATAGATAGATAGATAGATAGATAGATAGATAGATAGATAGATAGATAGATAGATAGATAGATAGATAGATAGATAGATAGATAGATAGTTCTCTGATTGGTCCGGTCAAAAATCGACCGGAGAAATCCTTGTCTATGGGAGAAGTCCCAGACCCTAGTACGAAAACCAGGCTAGTAT
Organism: Garcialebias charrua; assembly: GCA_038048925.1. Lineage (NCBI taxonomy): Eukaryota > Metazoa > Chordata > Actinopteri > Cyprinodontiformes > Rivulidae > Garcialebias > Garcialebias charrua. The sequence continues at coordinate 12,863 of JBBPBX010046057.1, read as the reverse complement.
TTTAGTAAAAGACAGATTGTAATTTTAAAAATAAATAAACAAAGAACAGATTGTAATTAAAAAATAAACAAACAAAGAACATATTGTAAATTAAAAAATAAACAACCAAAGAACAGATTGTAATTTTAAAAATAAACAAACAAACAACAGATCACCGGTGGAATCTTCAAAGGAAAGTCATCAAAGGAACAATGATCCAAGCTGTCTTTGTGACATCATGATGATGTCACAAAGACAGCTTGGATCAAAGGATGCATCACGTCACATGATGATGCCATGATGTCATCATGTGACATCATGGCATCATTGTTTATAAACCAGAACGCTTCTCTTCAGCTCATTTCACTCAAACCTCTTCACAGAGAAGGATTGTTTTAGTGTAGCAAAAGTTTTTGACAGTGGATTTTGGAAAATGTCTTATCAGAGACAACCCAATCCTAGACGAGGCAGGAACCAGGGAGCCCGGATGGAGCAACCGTCGGTCTATCACGAGATCGACAGGCTGAACGCCCTTCTCAATGAAGAAAGGGGACGGTCGTTCAACGCGAACCATCGTGCAAACCAACTGTGGGAAGAGCTTCAGGACACCAAGGCCCAGTTGGACAAGCAGAAAAACCTCAAAGAGGTCTTTATTAAAAAAGAAAAGGAGGTTCGGCAACAATACGAGAGACTGCAGAAGTATACTGATGCAGAAACTCTAAGTTGTGCCAAGATTGGCTCCCAGGTACAGAGTTCTATCAAGCAGAAGAAGAAGAAGCTCCTTCAGCAGGATTATGAGGAACTCAAAGTGGCTCACGTGACCAGCCAACAAAAGTTTTTGTCTGAACTCCGGCTGGAGAAAGACAAAACGGAGGCTCTCCAGCGGCTGCTGGATGAAGCCAAACGCCTGACTGATGAACAGAGCAGCAGACACCAAGTGGAAGTCGCCTCACTTCATCAGCAGGTTGTGGCTTTACAAGATCAGGCCACGGAAAACAAGTTTCAGCTGGATCTTCTGAAAATATCCATGGAGAAGGAGATCCAGGCTCTGCGTACAATTTCAGAAGATGCAGAGCGGAAACTGAAACAAGATCTTGAGCTAATGTCAACGTCCTATGACCAGCTCAAAGTGGCTCACGTCGTGAGCCAAGAGAAGTTTTCTTTGGAACTCCGGCTGGAGAAAGAGAAAACTGAGGCTCTCCAGCGGCTGCTGGATGAAGCTAAACTGGTAACTGATGATCTGAGCAGCAAATACCAGCTGGAATTTGCCTCACTTCATCAGCAGGCTGTGACATTACAGAATCAGGTCACAGAAACTGAGCGCCAGCAGGATCTTCTGAAACTGACCATGGAGGTGGAGATCCAGGCTCTGTGTCAGGTCGCAGAGGACGCAGAGTTGAAGCACAAACAAGAGCTGGAACAAATGTCAACATCCTACGACCAACTCAAAGTCAGCAATGGCTTGGATGTTGAGGCGCTTCAAGTCGTGTCGAAAACGTTTTTAAGCCAGCTCAACAAAGAGATTCAGGCTTCGGTCCAGACCACATCCCTGCCCGAGATGACCGAGGTTCAGCCCAGAGAGACAAAGAAATCTTTCTGGAAGAAAACACGACATTTCTTTGGTCTCCGAAAGCCTGACAGTTGGAAGAAAAATAAAAACGCTTCCAACTGAATGCTCTTCCCTTCACGGACTCAGACTCAGACACACAGACCTCACACACACACACACACACAAACACAGACTTTTACAACACCGACCAGTGACTTTAAATTTGTTTTGGATTATCTTTTCTTTTTTTTTTTTTAACTGCAGCACGGTGATGACAGCCGACTCTGTTACCGTCGTGCCGTGTAGGTTTTTCACCGGAAACTATGGTTAAGCTCTATACAAGTACAGTCCATTTACCACAGTTTAGACCAATTTATTCACTGGTCATCACATAGACATAGACACAGACATAGACACAGACTCAGACAGACACAGACACAGACAGACATAGACACAGACATCCCCCCCACCCCTTCCCCCACCCCTTCTCCTCACCCCGGTGAATCGCCACCTTATCGTGGTGGAGGTGTTTGCGTGTCCCAGTGATCCCAGAAGTCCTGTTGGTGCGGACAAAGTGAGGGACCAGACTAAGAGCGATTCAGAAACTTTTGTCTTTGTTAGTTTTATTATTGAAAAACATGGACGGAAAAGCCAAAAATACCAAAACTCATAGCAGGAATGTTTCGGTTCAGTTCAAAAACACCTTATTAATCCCAAAGGGAAATTAAATGTTGTAACTCATCCTGGTTTTATTAAAAGTTGCTAAACATGATGGCATAAACATAACAAGCTAGGAGGAACACTGCTGTTAAAATTTTCATTTTTTTTTTAAATGCATTGAACCTGTTTTATATAAAACAGTACCTTAAAAATGCTCTAAACATCTTTGAGTCCCAATTTAATTTTGTCCATAGTAATGCAATTAATCATGGTTAATCAAAAAATATTGTGATTAATCACAATTTCAATGTTTAATATTTTCCCAGCATTATTTTTTTAAACAAGTATTCCAGCACACAATCTATTTGCAATGGGATCAGGTGAAAGGAAGCAAAAAGAGGTATAAAAAAAACCTGGCCTGATTGTTTGGGTTTCTAGGGTGCAGAGAGAGAGTGTACATGATATATACATATATTTATATATATATATATATATATATACATATATGGCCACAGCTTTTTTAGCGATGGTGGTGCAGTGGTGAGCATAGCTGCCTTCCAAGCAGTTGACCTGGGTTCGATTCCCAGCCATCGCAGTCAAAGCCCATGTATGTTAGCATGTGGGAGGTCATTGCCCTAGTGCCATAATTATGGGGTTGCCCATTGCAGCCCAGGGTTGGGTACGAAGTAGGGATGGGTCCGTGCCGATATCTGTATTGGCCTCCAATACCAGCATCATTTACGCATCAGATTTTTTCAATCCAAACTGCAGATTTCCGATCCATGATGCATGTGTGTCTATTGAAACGTCTCCACATATCAGCAGTGGCGGCTCCTCATATGTCCATCAGGGGGGGCTATTTTCTCAACAACAAAAAAATAACGTTTCAAGTTTTTATGGTGTTATCAAATGCAGATTAAAACAAGGTCAACAGTACAATGAAATGCTCACAATGAGAAGAACCTATTTGACTCACTAAAACAACAAAGAACAAACAAAAATATATAAAAATAAATAATATATATAAATTATAGAAAGGAAAATAAGTGAGATTAAAACATTTCTGCATTTCTACTTGCAAGAGGCTTTGTTTTTATTCTCCAGATCAATACAGTGTTAAGAAATGGTAAAACACCACCAGTGACATTCATAATATAAAGATGATAGATAGATAGATAGATAGATAGATAGATAGATAGATAGATAGATAGATGATAGATAGATAGATAGATAGATAGATAGATAGATAGATAGATAGATAGATAGATAGATAGATAGATAGATAGATAGATAGATAGATAGATAGATAGATAGATAGATAGATAGATAGATAGATAGATAGATAGATAGATAGATAGATAGATAGATAGATAGATAGATAGATAGATAGATAGATAGATAGATAGATAGATAGATAGATAGATAGATAGATAGATAGATAGATAGATAGATAGATAGATAGATAGATAGATAGATAGATAGATAGATAGATAGATAGATAGATAGATAGATAGATAGATAGATAGATAGATAGATAGATAGATAGATAGATAGATAGATAGATAGATAGATAGATAGATAGATAGATAGATAGATAGATAGATAGATAGATAGATAGATAGATAGATAGATAGATAGATAGATAGATAGATAGATAGATAGATAGATAGATAGATAGATAGATAGATAGATAGATAGATAGATAGATAGATAGATAGATAGATAGATAGATAGATAGATAGATAGATAGATAGATAGATAGATAGATAGATAGATAGATAGATAGATAGATAGATAGATAGATAGATAGATAGATAGATAGATAGATAGATAGATAGATAGATAGATAGATAGATAGATAGATAGATAGATAGATAGATAGATAGATAGATAGATAGATAGATAGATAGATAGATAGATAGATAGATAGATAGATAGATAGATAGATAGATAGATAGATAGATAGATAGATAGATAGATAGATAGATAGATAGATAGATAGATAGATAGATAGATAGATAGATAGATAGATAGATAGATAGATAGATAGATAGATAGATAGATAGATAGATAGATAGATAGATAGATAGATAGATAGATAGATAGATAGATAGATAGATAGATAGATAGATAGATAGATAGATAGATAGATAGATAGATAGATAGATAGATAGATAGATAGATAGATAGATAGATAGATAGATAGATAGATAGATAGATAGATAGATAGATAGATAGATAGATAGATAGATAGATAGATAGATAGATAGATAGATAGATAGATAGATAGATAGATAGATAGATAGATAGATAGATAGATAGATAGATAGATAGATAGATAGATAGATAGATAGATAGATAGATAGATAGATAGATAGATAGATAGATAGATAGATAGATAGATAGATAGATAGATAGATAGATAGATAGATAGATAGATAGATAGATAGATAGATAGATAGATAGATAGATAGATAGATAGATAGATAGATAGATAGATAGATAGATAGATAGATAGATAGATAGATAGATAGATAGATAGATAGATAGATAGATAGATAGATAGATAGATAGATAGATAGATAGATAGATAGATAGATAGATAGATAGATAGATAGATAGATAGATAGATAGATAGATAGATAGATAGATAGATAGATAGATAGATAGATAGATAGATAGATAGATAGATAGATAGATAGATAGATAGATAGATAGATAGATAGATAGATAGATAGATAGATAGATAGATAGATAGATAGATAGATAGATAGATAGATAGATAGATAGATAGATAGATAGATAGATAGATAGATAGATAGATAGATAGATAGATAGATAGATAGATAGATAGATAGATAGATAGATAGATAGATAGATAGATAGATAGATAGATAGATAGATAGATAGATAGATAGATAGAGTTAGTTCTCTGATTGGTCCGGTCAAAAATCGACCGGAGAAATCCTTGTCTATGGGAGAAGTCCCAGACCCTAGTACGAAAACCAGGCTAGTATTTTAGTAAAAGACAGATTGTAATTTTAAAAATAAATAAACAAAGAACAGATTGTAATTAAAAAATAAACAAACAAAGAACATATTGTAAATTAAAAAATAAACAACCAAAGAACAGATTGTAATTTTAAAAATAAACAAACAAACAACAGATCACCGGTGGAATCTTCAAAGGAAAGTCATCAAAGGAACAATGATCCAAGCTGTCTTTGTGACATCATGATGATGTCACAAAGACAGCTTGGATCAAAGGATGCATCACGTCACATGATGATGCCATGATGTCATCATGTGACATCATGGCATCATTGTTTATAAACCAGAACGCTTCTCTTCAGCTCATTTCACTCAAACCTCTTCACAGAGAAGGATTGTTTTAGTGTAGCAAAAGTTTTTGACAGTGGATTTTGGAAAATGTCTTATCAGAGACAACCCAATCCTAGACGAGGCAGGAACCAGGGAGCCCGGATGGAGCAACCGTCGGTCTATCACGAGATCGACAGGCTGAACGCCCTTCTCAATGAAGAAAGGGGACGGTCGTTCAACGCGAACCATCGTGCAAACCAACTGTGGGAAGAGCTTCAGGACACCAAGGCCCAGTTGGACAAGCAGAAAAACCTCAAAGAGGTCTTTATTAAAAAAGAAAAGGAGGTTCGGCAACAATACGAGAGACTGCAGAAGTATACTGATGCAGAAACTCTAAGTTGTGCCAAGATTGGCTCCCAGGTACAGAGTTCTATCAAGCAAAAGAAGAAGAAGCTCCTTCAGCAGGATTATGAGGAACTCAAAGTGGCTCACGTGACCAGCCAACAAAAGTTTTTGTCTGAACTCCGGCTGGAGAAAGACAAAACGGAGGCTCTCCAGCGGCTGCTGGATGAAGCCAAACGCCTGACTGATGAACAGAGCAGCAGACACCAAGTGGAAGTCGCCTCACTTCATCAGCAGGTTGTGGCTTTACAAGATCAGGCCACGGAAAACAAGTTTCAGCTGGATCTTCTGAAAATATCCATGGAGAAGGAGATCCAGGCTCTGCGTACAATTTCAGAAGATGCAGAGCGGAAACTGAAACAAGATCTTGAGCTAATGTCAACGTCCTATGACCAGCTCAAAGTGGCTCACGTCGTGAGCCAAGAGAAGTTTTCTTTGGAACTCCGGCTGGAGAAAGAGAAAACTGAGGCTCTCCAGCGGCTGCTGGATGAAGCTAAACTGGTAACTGATGATCTGAGCAGCAAATACCAGCTGGAATTTGCCTCACTTCATCAGCAGGCTGTGACATTACAGAATCAGGTCACAGAAACTGAGCGCCAGCAGGATCTTCTGAAACTGACCATGGAGGTGGAGATCCAGGCTCTGTGTCAGGTCGCAGAGGACGCAGAGTTGAAGCACAAACAAGAGCTGGAACAAATGTCAACATCCTACGACCAACTCAAAGTCAGCAATGGCTTGGATGTTGAGGCGCTTCAAGTCGTGTCGAAAACGTTTTTAAGCCAGCTCAACAAAGAGATTCAGGCTTCGGTCCAGACCACATCCCTGCCCGAGATGACCGAGGTTCAGCCCAGAGAGACAAAGAAATCTTTCTGGAAGAAAACACGACATTTCTTTGGTCTCCGAAAGCCTGACAGTTGGAAGAAAAATAAAAACGCTTCCAACTGAATGCTCTTCCCTTCACGGACTCAGACTCAGACACACAGACCTCACACACACACACACACACACACACAAACACAGACTTTTACAACACCGACCAGTGACTTTAAATTTGTTTTGGATTATCTTTTCTTTTTTTTTTTTTAACTGCAGCACGGTGATGACAGCCGACTCTGTTACCGTCGTGCCGTGTAGGTTTTTCACCGGAAACTATGGTTAAGCTCTATACAAGTACAGTCCATTTACCACAGTTTAGACCAATTTATTCACTGGTCATCACATAGACATAGACACAGACATAGACACAGACTCAGACAGACACAGACACAGACAGACATAGACACAGACATCCCCCCCACCCCTTCCCCCACCCCTTCTCCTCACCCCGGTGAATCGCCACCTTATCGTGGTGGAGGTGTTTGCGTGTCCCAGTGATCCCAGAAGTCCTGTTGGTGCGGACAAAGTGAGGGACCAGACTAAGAGCGATTCAGAAACTTTTGTCTTTGTTAGTTTTATTATTGAAAAACATGGACGGAAAAGCCAAAAATACCAAAACTCATAGCAGGAATGTTTCGGTTCAGTTCAAAAACACCTTATTAATCCCAAAGGGAAATTAAATGTTGTAACTCATCCTGGTTTTATTAAAAGTTGCTAAACATGATGGCATAAACATAACAAGCTAGGAGGAACACTGCTGTTAAAATTTTCATTTTTTTTAAATGCATTGAACCTGTTTTATATAAAACAGTACCTTAAAAATGCTCTAAACATCTTTGAGTCCCAATTTAATTTTGTCCATAGTAATGCAATTAATCATGGTTAATCAAAAAATATTGTGATTAATCACAATTTCAATGTTTAATATTTTCCCAGCATTATTTTTTTAAACAAGTATTCCAGCACACAATCTATTTGCAATGGGATCAGGTGAAAGGAAGCAAAAAGAGGTATAAAAAAACCTGGCCTGATTGTTTGGGTTTCTAGGGTGCAGAGAGAGAGTGTACATGATATATACATATATTTATATATATACATATATGGCCACAGCTTTTTTAGCGATGGTGGTGCAGTGGTGAGCATAGCTGCCTTCCAAGCAGTTGACCTGGGTTCGATTCCCAGCCATCGCAGTCAAAGCCCATGTATGTTAGCATGTGGGAGGTCATTGCCCTAGTGCCATAATTATGGGGTTGCCCATTGCAGCCCAGGGTTGGGTACGAAGTAGGGATGGGTCCGTGCCGATATCTGTATTGGCCTCCAATACCAGCATCATTTACGCATCAGATTTTTTCAATCCAAACTGCAGATTTCCGATCCATGATGCATGTGTGTCTATTGAAACGTCTCCACATATCAGCAGTGGCGGCTCCTCATATGTCCATCAGGGGGGGCTATTTTCTCAACAACAAAAAAATAACGTTTCAAGTTTTTATGGTGTTATCAAATGCAGATTAAAACAAGGTCAACAGTACAATGAAATGCTCACAATGAGAAGAACCTATTTGACTCACTAAAACAACAAAGAACAAACAAAAATATATAAAAATAAATAATATATATAAATTATAGAAAGGAAAATAAGTGAGATTAAAACATTTCTGCATTTCTACTTGCAAGAGGCTTTGTTTTTATTCTCCAGATCAATACAGTGTTAAGAAATGGTAAAACACCACCAGTGACATTCATAATATAAAATGATAGATAGATAGATAGATAGATAGATAGATAGATAGATAGATAGATAGATAGATAGATAGATAGATAGATAGATAGATAGATAGATAGATAGATAGATAGATAGATAGATAGATAGATAGATAGATAGATAGATAGATAGATAGATAGATAGATAGATAGATAGATAGATAGATAGATAGATAGATAGATAGATAGATAGATAGATAGATAGATAGATAGATAGATAGATAGATAGATAGATAGATAGATAGATAGATAGATAGATAGATAGATAGATAGATAGATAGATAGATAGATAGATAGATAGATAGATAGATAGATAGATAGATAGATAGATAGATAGATAGATAGATTAGTTCTCTGATTGGTCCGGTCAAAAATCGACCGGAGAAATCCTTGTCTATGGGAGAAGTCCCAGACCCTAGTACGAAAACCAGGCTAGTATTTTAGTAAAAGACAGATTGTAATTTTAAAAATAAATAAACAAAGAACAGATTGTAATTAAAAAATAAACAAACAAAGAACATATTGTAAATTAAAAAATAAACAACCAAAGAACAGATTGTAATTTTAAAAATAAACAAACAAACAACAGATCACCGGTGGAATCTTCAAAGGAAAGTCATCAAAGGAACAATGATCCAAGCTGTCTTTGTGACATCATGATGATGTCACAAAGACAGCTTGGATCAAAGGATGCATCACGTCACATGATGATGCCATGATGTCATCATGTGACATCATGGCATCATTGTTTATAAACCAGAACGCTTCTCTTCAGCTCATTTCACTCAAACCTCTTCACAGAGAAGGATTGTTTTAGTGTAGCAAAAGTTTTTGACAGTGGATTTTGGAAAATGTCTTATCAGAGACAACCCAATCCTAGACGAGGCAGGAACCAGGGAGCCCGGATGGAGCAACCGTCGGTCTATCACGAGATCGACAGGCTGAACGCCCTTCTCAATGAAGAAAGGGGACGGTCGTTCAACGCGAACCATCGTGCAAACCAACTGTGGGAAGAGCTTCAGGACACCAAGGCCCAGTTGGACAAGCAGAAAAACCTCAAAGAGGTCTTTATTAAAAAAGAAAAGGAGGTTCGGCAACAATACGAGAGACTGCAGAAGTATACTGATGCAGAAACTCTAAGTTGTGCCAAGATTGGCTCCCAGGTACAGAGTTCTATCAAGCAAAAGAAGAAGAAGCTCCTTCAGCAGGATTATGAGGAACTCAAAGTGGCTCACGTGACCAGCCAACAAAAGTTTTTGTCTGAACTCCGGCTGGAGAAAGACAAAACGGAGGCTCTCCAGCGGCTGCTGGATGAAGCCAAACGCCTGACTGATGAACAGAGCAGCAGACACCAAGTGGAAGTCGCCTCACTTCATCAGCAGGTTGTGGCTTTACAAGATCAGGCCACGGAAAACAAGTTTCAGCTGGATCTTCTGAAAATATCCATGGAGAAGGAGATCCAGGCTCTGCGTACAATTTCAGAAGATGCAGAGCGGAAACTGAAACAAGATCTTGAGCTAATGTCAACGTCCTATGACCAGCTCAAAGTGGCTCACGTCGTGAGCCAAGAGAAGTTTTCTTTGGAACTCCGGCTGGAGAAAGAGAAAACTGAGGCTCTCCAGCGGCTGCTGGATGAAGCTAAACTGGTAACTGATGATCTGAGCAGCAAATACCAGCTGGAATTTGCCTCACTTCATCAGCAGGCTGTGACATTACAGAATCAGGTCACAGAAACTGAGCGCCAGCAGGATCTTCTGAAACTGACCATGGAGGTGGAGATCCAGGCTCTGTGTCAGGTCGCAGAGGACGCAGAGTTGAAGCACAAACAAGAGCTGGAACAAATGTCAACATCCTACGACCAACTCAAAGTCAGCAATGGCTTGGATGTTGAGGCGCTTCAAGTCGTGTCGAAAACGTTTTTAAGCCAGCTCAACGAAGAGATTCAGGCTTCGGTCCAGACCACATCCCTGCCCGAGATGACCGAGGTTCAGCCCAGAGAGACAAAGAAATCTTTCTGGAAGAAAACACGACATTTCTTTGGTCTCCGAAAGCCTGACAGTTGGAAGAAAAATAAAAACGCTTCCAACTGAATGCTCTTCCCTTCACGGACTCAGACTCAGACACACAGACCTCACACACAACACACACACAAACACAGACTTTTACAACACCGACCAGTGACTTTAAATTTGTTTTGGATTATCTTTTTTTTTTTTTTAACTGCAGCACGGTGATGACAGCCGACTCTGTTACCGTCGTGCCGTGTAGGTTTTTCACCGGAAACTATGGTTAAGCTCTATACAAGTACAGTCCATTTACCACAGTTTAGACCAATTTATTCACTGGTCATCACATAGACATAGACACAGACATAGACACAGACTCAGACAGACACAGACAAGACAGACATAGACACAGACATCCCCCCCACCCCTTCCCCCACCCCTTCTCCTCACCCCGGTGAATCGCCACCTTATCGTGGTGGAGGTGTTTGCGTGTCCCAGTGATCCCAGAAGTCCTGTTGGTGCGGACAAAGTGAGGGACCAGACTAAGAGCGATTCAGAAACTTTTGTCTTTGTTAGTTTTATTATTGAAAAACATGGACGGAAAAGCCAAAAATACCAAAACTCATAGCAGGAATGTTTCGGTTCAGTTCAAAAACACCTTATTAATCCCAAAGGGAAATTAAATGTTGTAACTCATCCTGGTTTTATTAAAAGTTGCTAAACATGATGGCATAAACATAACAAGCTAGGAGGAACACTGCTGTTAAAATTTTCATTTTTTTTAAATGCATTGAACCTGTTTTATATAAAACAGTACCTTAAAAATGCTCTAAACATCTTTGAGTCCCAATTTAATTTTGTCCATAGTAATGCAATTAATCATGGTTAATCAAAAAATATTGTGATTAATCACAATTTCAATGTTTAATATTTTCCCAGCATTATTTTTTTAAACAAGTATTCCAGCACACAATCTATTTGCAATGGGATCAGGTGAAAGGAAGCAAAAAGAGGTATAAAAAAAACCTGGCCTGATTGTTTGGGTTTCTAGGGTGCAGAGAGAGAGTGTACATGATATATACATATATTTATATATATATACATATATGGCCACAGCTTTTTTAGCGATGGTGGTGCAGTGGTGAGCATAGCTGCCTTCCAAGCAGTTGACCTGGGTTCGATTCCCAGCCATCGCAGTCAAAGTCCATGTATGTTTGCATGTGGGAGGTTATTGCCCCAGTGCCATAATTATGGGGTTGCCCATTGCAGCCCAGGGTTGGGTACGAAGTAGGGATGGGTCCGTGCCGATATCTGTATTGGCCTCCAATACCAGCATCATTTACGCATCAGATTTTTTCAATCCAAACTGCAGATTTCCGATCCATGATGCATGTGTGTCTATTGAAACGTCTCCACATATCAGCAGTGGCGGCTCCTCATATGTCTATCAGTGGGGGCTATTTTCTCAACAAAAAAAATAACGTTTCAAGTTTTTATGGTGTTATCAAATGCAGATTAAAACAAGGTCAACAGTACAATGAAATGCTCACAATGAGAAGAACCTATTTGACTCACTAAAACAACAAAGAACAAACAAAAATATATAAAAATAAATAATATATATAAATTATAGAAAGGAAAATAAGTGAGATTAAAACATTTCTGCATTTCTACTTGCAAGGGGCTTTGTTTTCATTCTCCAGATCAATACAGTGTTAAGAAATAGTATAACACCAATAGTGACATTTATTTAGTTTATGAAATTATTAATATTTGATAATTTTTAATAAGCAAATTGAAATAAATGTAGCCATCAGAATCCAATACAGAACCACAACCAGGCGGCTAGTGCTAGCATGCTAACAAACAAACAAAGAATAAACAAACTCACCCCACTTCCCACTTGCAGTCAGCTGAAGGCTTTTTTCACAGAGCCATCTAATATCTGAGAGGCATATCAGTCAGAAATGCAGATATTAGATAAAGGGCTTTCAATGATTTAACACTTACCTGAGCAAGCCTGCTTGAGTCACTGCACAGCTCTGTAATCCCAGACAACAAAATTAAAAAATACTGGACCGGAAGTACATTGTTCTGTACAAACAGCTCACGTTGGACTGTCCAGGGCGTAGAAAAATGCGCCCAGAATGTCCCATTGTTTAGTAACATTGTGGCATAAGTACGCATGCGTCAGTTATAACGACAGTAGATAGATAGATAGATAGATAGATAGATAGATAGATAGATAGATAGATAGATAGATAGATAGATAGATAGATAGATAGATAGATAGATAGATAGATAGA
>JBBPBX010046056.1:14736-26750 GCA_038048925.1 Garcialebias charrua | reverse complement strand
TATATATATATATGTGTATATATATATATATATATGTATATATATGTATATATATATATATATATATATATATATATATATATATATATATATATATATATATATATATATATATATATATATATATATATATATATATATATATATACAAGCCCAAAACCAGAAAAGTTGGCACGTTGTGCAAATCGCAAATAAAAACAGAATACAATGACTTGCAAATCTTTTTCAACCCATATTCAACTGAATAGAATGCAAAGACAATATATTTAATGTTCGAACGGAGAAACTTTATTTTGTTTTGCAAATAACCATTAACTTAGAATTCAATGGCAGCAACACATTGCAAAAAAGTTGGCACAGGGACATATTTACCACTGTGTTACATCGCCTTTCCTTTTAACAACACTCAGTAAACGTTTGGGAACTGAGGAGACCAATTTTTGAAGCTTTTCAGGTGGAATTCTTCCCCATTCTTGCTTGATGTACAGCTTAAGTTGTTCAACAGTCCGGGGTCTCCGTTGTCGTATTTTACGTTTCATAATGCGCCACACATTTTCAATGGGGGACAGGTCTGGACTGCAGGCAGGCCAGGGGAGGACCCGCACTCTTTTGCTACGAAGCCACGCTGTTGTAACACGTGCAGAATGTGGCTTGGCATTGTCTTGCTGAAATAAGCTGGGGCGTCCATGAAAAAGACGTCGCTTGGATGGCAGCATATGTTGCTCCAAAACCTGTATGTACCTTTCAGCATTAATGGTGCCTTCACAGATGTGTAAGTTACCCATGCCTTGGGCACTAATGCACCCCCATACCATCACAGATGCTGGCTTTTGAACTTTGCGCCTATAACAGTCCTGATGGTTCTTTTCCTCTTTGGTCCGTAAGACACGACGTCCACAGTTTCCAAAGACAATTTGAAATGTGGACTCATCAGACCACAGAACACTTTTCCACTTTGCATCAGTCCATCTCAGATGAGCTCGGGCCCAGCAAAGCCGGCGGCGTTTCTGGATCTTGTTGATGAATGGCTTTTGCTTTGCATAGTAGAGCTTTAACTTGCACTTACAGATGTAGCGACGAACTGTAGTTACTGACAGTGGTTTTCTGAAGTATTCCTGAGCCCATGTGGTGATATCTTTTACACACTGATGTCGGTTTTTGATGCAGTACCGCCTGAGGGATCGAAGGTCACGGGCATTCAATGTTGGTTTTCGGCCTTGCCCCTTACGTGTAGTGATTTCTCCAGATTCTCTGAACCTTTTGATGATATTACGGACCGTAGATGGTGAAATTCCTAAATTCCTTGCAATAGCTCGTTGAGAAAAGTTGTTCTTGAACTGTTCGACAATTTGCCCACGCATTTGTTCACAGAGTGGTGACCCTCGCCCCATCCTTCTATGTGGATGACTGAGCATGTCAAGGAAGCTGCTTTTATACCCAATCATGGCACCCACCTGTTCCCAATTTGCATGTTCACCTGTGGGATATTCCAAATAAGTGTTTGATGAGCATTCCTCAAATTTCTCTGTCTTCTTTGTCACTTGTGCCAGCTTTTTTGAAACATGTTGCAGGCATCAAATTCCAAATGAGCTAATAATTGCAAAAAATAACAAAGTTTACCAGTTCGAACGTTAAGTATGTGGTCTTTGCAGTGTGTTCAATTGAATATAGGTTGAAAAAGATTTGCAAGTCATTGTATTCTGTTTTTATTTGCGATTTCCACAACGTGCCAACTTTTCTGGTTTTGGGCTTGTATATATATATATATATATATATATATTATTATTATTTTTTTTATAAATGAATACATGTACAGTACTGTACAGTCACCAAGCACTTAGCGTATTCTAACACAGTTTTTAAAGATGGAGTGAGTTGAATTGTCTCCCTTTCACATAAAGGGAGCTAGCTATGTGTTAGGATAGGCTAAGTGCTTGGTGACTGTTCAGTACTGTACATGTATTCATTTATTTAAAAAAAATTATTATTATTTTTTTTAATGAGATGCATTCGTAAGTCCGAAACGTCATAAGTCGAGGACTACCTGTATTCATTTTCTTAACCTGCTTCTTCCTTTTTGGGTCGTGATAGTCAGGTCACTGGTACCCATCTCCAGCTATCACTGTGCGAGAGGCAAGGGACACCCTGGACAGGTCTCCAGTCCATCACAGGAACACATAGGCTACGTTCACACTGCAGGTCTTAATGCTCAATTCAGATAAAAAAAAAATAAAATCCGATCTTTTGGTGTGAACGTTCACACTACATTTTATATGCGACCTGCATCAGACCTGCATGACTCTAGTGTGAACGATCTACATTGCAGAAGCGACCCGCATGCGCAGAAGAAAACGTGTCTCAGAACGTGACGTGACACGCAGGCTGTGAGTTGCTTGTTTTTATGGGGCTGGTCGCTTTTTTTGTCCAGAGATCTGTCAACACTGCTGATGCAGCACCCTGTGTTTGAGGAAGTAAACATGGACGCGCGCGACAGTTTTCAGTGTGTGTTCGTAATTTTGAAGTTGTTGTCCAATCGGGGAAAGCTAAACATCCAAATGATTAAAGGCAAAAGAAAACTGAGAAGAAAGCAAGCGAGTGGTGTGTGACGTTGGTCTCACATCACTGCAAGTACAGAGAGCTCGCCCCCCCTAGCCCCCACCCCGCTCTGAGCTGCCGGCCGCTACTGCTGTCCCCTCTGTCTGTACAAACACGCGCGGGCTCACAGCCGCACTGTTCTGAAAAAGTCAGATGTAAGTCACATGAGCGTTCACACTGCAGTCGCTTTGAAAACATCAGATATATATCCGAATTAATACCACATACTGAAACGGCCTGGGTCGGATTTGAAAAATCTGATTTGTCGTGTTCAGACTGTCATAAAAAAAATCGGATATGGGTAAGATGGGGCAAAAAAAAAAGATTTGGGTCGGATTTGCCTGCAGTGTGAACGTAGCCTTATAGAGACAAACATCAAGTCTCCCCTAGGGACAATTTTAGAGTTACCAGTCAGTCTAACATGTATGATTTTGGTTTCTGGGAGGAAACCGGAGTACCCAGAGAAAACCTATGCATGCATGCACGTAGAGAACATGCACACACCACCCAGAAAGACCCCCAGCCGGCATAACCTGCTCGCTGAGAGGTGGAAGCTCTACCGACAGTGCCACCGTGCTGCCCTTAAACAGTGTGTTATAACTTCAGATGCAGCGTGTGAATTTAGAAACAAGAACAAATTCCAAGTTATCACATCTAAAAGCATTTCAGTTAAACACAACACTTTTGACATTGTCCAACTCATATGGATCAACCCCAATAATGGTGTTCGTGCCCCTCCCCCCCCTACCTTTTCAGCAACATAGCATCTACAAGCTGGATTCCAAAAAGTTGGAACACTAAATAAATTGTGAATAAAAACTGAATGCAATGATGTGGAGGTGCCAACATCTAATATTTTATTCAGAATAGAACACAAATCACAGATCAAAAGTTTAAACTGAGAGAATGTATAATTTTAAGGGAAAAATATGTTGTTTCAAAATTTCATGGTGTCAACAAATCCCAAAAAAGTTGGGACAAGTCCATTTTTACCACTGTGTGGCATCCCCCCTTCTTCTTACAACACTCAACAGACGTCTGGGGACAGAGGAGACCAGTTTCTCAAGTTTAGAAATAGGAATGCTCTCCCATTCATGTCTAATACAGGCCTCTAACTGTTCAATCGTCTTGGGCCTTCTTTGTTGCACCTTCCTCTTTATGATGCACCAAATGTTCTCTATAGGTGAAAGATCTGGACTGCAGGCTGGACATTTCAGTACCCGGATCCTTCTCCTACGTAGCCATGATGTTGTGATTGCTGCAGAATGTGGTCTGGCATTATCTTGTTGAAAAATGCAGGGTCTTCCCTGAAAGAGATGACGTCTAGATGGAGCATATGTTGTTCTAGAACCTGAACATAGTTCTCTGCATTAATGGTGCCTTTCCAGACATGCAAGCTGCCCATGCCACAAGCGCTCATGCAACCCCATACCATCAGTGATGCAGGCTTCTGAACGGAGCGTTGATAACAACTTGGGCTATCCTTGTCCTCTCTGGTCCGGATGACATGGCGTCCCAGTGTTCCATAAAGAACTTCAAATTGTGACTCATCTGACACAGAACAGTCTTCCATTTTGCCACACTCCATTTTAAATGACCCCTGGCCCAGTGCAAACGTCTGAGCTTGTGGAGCTTGCTTAGAAATGGCTTCCTCTTTGCACTGTAGAGTTTCAGCTGGCAACGGATGGCACGTGGATTGTGTTCACTGACAATGCTTTCTGGAAGTATTCCTGAGCCCATTCTGTTATTTCCTTGACAGTGGCATTCCTGTTTGAGGTGCAGTGACGTTTAAGGGCCCGGAGATCACGAGCATCCAGTAGAGTTTTACGGCCTTGACCCTTACGCACAGCGATTGTTCCAGATTCTCTGAATCTTTTGATGATGTTATGCACAGTTGATGATGATAACTTAAAAGTATTTGCTATTTTACGCTGGGTAACACCATTCTGGTATTGCTGCACTATCTTTCTGCACAACAATGGTGGAATTGGTGATCCTCTTACCATCTTGGCTTCTGAGAGACACTGACATTCTGAGAAGCTCTTTTTATACCCAATCATGTTGTCAATTGACCTAATTAGTGTTAATTGGTCTTCCAGCTGTTCGTTATACAGGTAGTTCTCGAATTACGACGCCCCCGACTTACGACGTTTCGGACTTACGAATGCATCTCATTATTAAAAAATATATATATATTTTTAAAAATAAATAAATAGATGTACAATACTGTACAGTTACCAAGCACTTAGCCTATCCTAACACAGTAAGGAGTGAGCTGAATTGTCTCCCTCCTCCCTAGCAGGCTCCATTCACATAAAGGGAGCCAGCTCCTTTTATGTGAAAGGGAGTCAATTCAACTCAATCCATCTTTAAAAACAGTGTTATGATAGGCTAAGTGCTTGGTAACTGTACAGTACTGTACATCTATTTATTTATATTAAAAAAAATTGTATGTGATTCTACTTACGAATTTTCGACTTACGAACGGCCCGTAGGTACGGAACTCGCTCGTAAGTCGGGGACTACCTGTATGCTCAATTTCCTTTTTCCAGCCACTTATTGCTACTTGTCCCAACTTTTTTGGGATTTGTTGACACTGTGAAATTTTGAATCAACATATTTTTCCTTTAAAATGTTAGATTTACTCAGATTAAACTTTTGATCTGTCATCTATGCTCTGCTCTAGCCCTGTCTGAAAAACAAAAAGTCACAAATCTGGAAGTGATAATGGATCCTTCCATGAAACTCAACAGTCATGTAAACATGATCGTTTAATCCTGTTTTTTCCAGCTGAGGTAACTGTCTACGCTGAAGCCCATATTATCAAAAAATAACATGGAGACAGTAATACACGCATTTATTACATCTAGGATTGATTACTGCAATTCACTCCTGTTTGGTATCAGTCAGACCACCATTGCACGATTACAACTGGTCCAGAACGCAGCAGCCCGATTTTTAACCAGTACATGCAAAAGAGAGCACATTACACCAGTCTTGGCCTCCCTGCACTGGCTACTGGTTCATCTTCGAATCCAGTTCAAAATTCTCCTGTATATCTACAAATCGCTGAACAGTCCCCCCCCATCTCTCTGATTTGATAAACCCGTATGTCCCACCACGTGCTCTGAGGTCAGCGGACCAGTTCTAACAGTTCCAGGAACTTGTCTTGAGCACAGAGGTGACAGGGCTTTCTCTGTAGCAGGACCAAGACTCTGGAACAAGTTACCTCTGCTTGTCAGACAGGCCCCCTCCCTCTCGGTTTTCAAATCCTGTTTAAAGACTCACTACTATTCCGTTGCTTTCAACGCCAGATGATCTGTGTTTGGTCGTTATATTTATTATCTGCGATGATTTTATGTTTATTTTTTGTACTTCATTGTGTATGTTACCTATGTGCTGCCTGTTTTTGTTTGTACAGCACTTTGGATGGCCTTGTCGCTGTTTTAAAGTTGCACTATGTAACTTTGTAGTGCAGTCTGTAACTTTTCTAACAATATATTTTTAACATATTTCTTCACTCTGTCACTACTGACAGACTGGTGTTAGACAAAGTAATCTCTGAAAAAAACTATAGTCCCCTTGCTTCTCTATCAGCATTTATAAAAACACTAAAAACACAGAGTGACCCGCCGTTAACCAGCCAATAAAAACAGAGTTTGTAACCAGCCAATAAAAACAGAGCTTGAATTTGAATCAGCCAATAAAAACAGAGCTTGAATTTGAATTTCAGCAGAGCAAGGGGGAGCAGAGCCATATATGGCTCTGAGGGGGAGGGATCAGAATGCTTTGCCTGTTGAAAATATTTCTAAGTTCTGCGCTCTACAGAAAGTTACACATAGCACCTTTAAGTGCTCTATAAATAAAATGGTATGGTATTTACAACTCCCATGTCTGTGTGTCTTTGCAGCTCAGAACATAACGACTTTGGCCCATTGTCGTCACATTTATTTCTTCAGCCTTATGACTATTTTGATGTTTTCTAATTGTTTTCAATTGTGAATTCTTAGCCATTTCAGATTTAAACCTTTTGTGCACAAACACAATATTTTTCTAATAAATTTCATTTCTTTTTTTATTTTAGGGGGAAGATATGAAACTGGTTCATCATAGACTATTAAAGAAGTGGAGTTTCACTGGAACAGTTCCACAGTTTATTATTCCATCTTGTTCCCTGAAGCTTGTGTACATGCTCATTCTGTTAGAGTTCAGAGTAACATTGCTGGTGACATCTGTCATTTTTATTATTACCTTATACTCAAGTCTTTACTTAATTTGAAACAAAATGTCAATATTTTTGAAGATTATGTAATTTTGTTCTGACTATAAACATTTATTTAAAAAAAAAAAACAGCACTTCTTGGTGTTTTTGTTAATTTTTTCCCCAGAATTCAAAAAGGTGAAACTCCTGTCAAGTCAAAAAGAATTATTCCATCCATCCATTATCTTTACCCGCTTTTTCCTTTTCAGGTTCACGGTGCCCATATCCAGCAGTCATTTCGTGAGAGGTGGGGGACACCCTGAACAGGTCTTCAATTTATTTTAGGGAACATAAAGACAACCATTCATTCTCTCACTCACACCTAGACACAATTTTAGTTACCAATCAGCCTAACATGCATGTTTTTGGTCTGTTGGAGGAAACCAGAGTAACTGGGGAAAACACGCATGCAGAACATGATTTCTGCACCCAGAAAAGTCCCTAACTGGGATTCGATCCGGCGACCACACTGAGAGACAACAGCTCTACCAACTGCGCCACTGTGCTGTCCAAAATAATTATTTTTACTTTAAGCTCCCATTGGGCGTGAATACTTTGCTACATAGCCTGCTGTAGATCCAGTTTCCCTAAGAACAAGTCCAAGATGGTGAACCTCGTGTTGCCTTTACGAGTTGTAAGTGCTTTTTAAAATGTTTTCTAAATGAGTCTTGTTTAAAAGTACAACAAAAATGATTATGTACAGAAGGGGTTGAACGAGTACATCATTTTTTAACTCTACATTAACATAATAATACTCGAGTAGAGCTCGAGTAGTTGATAAACTGCAAAAAAAAGTAATTTATTATTTACAAAAAAAGACCAACAAAACATTGGGAGCATATATTAGGCTCCTATCATTTATCTTACAGCAAATAAGTCACAGGAAACCCAAAACTGTTAGTTATTATTATTACCGTAAGCTGCAAAAGTGGAAAAAAATGCGGCACGTCAAAAACGAAACTAAAAACAGTGGGGCGGTTGACCACCCCGCACCACCGCCTGTGGTGCTGCACATTAGGTTTAGTTTTAGAGATTAATATGCTAATAGTTTTTTATAGGTTTAGAGATTAATATTTTTTGCCTTTTATTTGTCAAAAAGGTCAGAGGAAGCTGGTTCTGGTTCAGTCGATTGGACCCGGTGTTACACCCCATTCTGTGACCTGCATCAGTGCATGCAACACCGCCCCCTACGGTCACAATATACGGTGGTCACAGAATATGGTGTAAGACCGGTTCGCAACATGCTTCAAACAGGAAGTTGATTCATTTTCTGTTCTGTAACTGTGACATGATGACGTCACTAGGAATACTCGACCTGAAATAAAAAAACTCGATAGAGGTCCAAGTAATCAATGTGTCGATTACATGAGTAGTCTGTTAAAGCCCTAATGTACAGTAAATGCAATTTTTATGTTCTTAATTTCCGTTGATTAGGATTGCATGAATTGGAAATATTGACCAAATTATTACGTTACAATGAAATTGTCAACATTTGTCAGACTTTAATACAATTTAAAGTTGGGTTCAATGGTACAATGGTAATCAAAATTATACCTGTTGTGTAAATTATATAAATATACAGTTTTATAACTTTAAATGATCTCAGTTTGGAAAAATTCACTGACCTTTTACACCATAATTAACTTTGCATTTCATGTTTAGTTAAATGTTAATGGGCATTTCATGTTAAATGAGTTTACCGGTATTTAACAGATTTATGAAATTCCTGCTGAAATTAACCCTAGGCTGAAATGAAGATGCTACAGCTCACTGCTGCAGCTGCTATTGGCTCTTGTAATGACCCCCCCACCCCCACCCCACCCACACACACACACACAGTTGTATGTACAGTTGAAATAAAATGTTTACATACACTGAAGAAGATGCAGAATATTTAGGCCCGAGCAGCAAAGCGCTGCAAAGCAAAGGCCTATTCGCTCTGTTCAGGTTAACTTGGTTATGCCCTTAACACATTGGACAGTAAAAGTTATCAAAAGCTTGCGTTTTCATTTATGCTAAAGGGTGTGGCCAGACCTCAAAATTGCGCTTCACACCATAAATTCCAAACAGCTATAACTTTCACATTGAAAGACCGAAATGTACCAAACTTGACATGAGTCTTCCCTGTTGGATGCCCGACAATCCTTTATGATCCTTTGTGATCCTTTGTTATGATGTCATCGAAACCCCGTCCCCTCAGAACAGGAAGTCACTTTTTTTTAACTGGGAATGCTCCCTCTCTGACACCCTTGAACTAATCAGGATGATCCTGTGTTAGAAGACATAATAAGTTGATCTGACTTACTTTAAATTACAAACAGTTTTCGTTGGAGGATGTAGGCGTGGTGGCGTGACAATCTCAGATGTGACGCCGTCCCCATACGTTTGGCTCTAAATTCCACACATTTGAACTGAGGTGCACAAAAATCGCTACGATCGATCATTATCCACCACTTGAAGAGGCATCCATGATAAGTGGCCAATAACCTACACAGCGCCCCATATATTATTACTAGAGTTATATCTCAGTGATACATCATCCGATCTACACGAGATTTATTGTGCTTTATCAGTGAGCACTTCTACACACATTGATATTGTGGTTTAACATGACTCCAGTGCGCCCCCTAGATTACTCAAACTGTTATATCTCATTGATAGATCATCTGATCTGTTCAAGATTTATTGTGCATCATCTGTGAGCACTTCTACACACATTGGTATTAATGTATAAAATTTCACTCCAGTGCGCCCCCTACGTTATTCCAACACTTACAGATCAGTGATATATCATCCAATATGTACCACATTTATTGTACGTCATCAGTGAGCACTTCTGCACACATTTATTTAACTTTTGACTCCACTGCGCCCCCTAGATAATTCAAACTGTTATATCTAAATGATAGACCATCTGATCTGTTCCAGATTTATTGTACGTCATCTGTGGCCACTTTTAAACACATTGGTATGGTTGTTTAACATTTGACTCAAGTGTGCTCCCTACATTATTCCAACAGTTACAAATCAGTGATACATCAAACGATCTGTACCAGGTTTATTGTACTAGATCAATGAGCACTTCTATGGGCGGAGTGCACACTCTGGTGGACGCGTGCAGGAACAGAATGGGAGCGTTCATCATTGCAACCGGGAGGCATTGCTGGAGCTTTGGAGTTTGCAGGTGATTTACAAGATTTGGCAAAAGCGCACCCTGGAAAAAGGGTGCGGGATAGGCACAAGAGCGTTCGAGATGGCGACTGGGCAGATTAGCTGGAGCTCCCGCGGTCGCCGCAATAAGGCCGGAGCGACGCTTTGCTGATCCATAATCCCATCTGCACCAGATTTATTGTGCTTCATCAGTGAGCACTTTTATACACATTGGTATTGTGGTTGGAAATTTTACTCCAGTGCACCTATCTCAGTGATACATAATCCCATCTGCACCCGATTTTTGGTACTAGATCAATGAGCACTTCGAGACAAATTGGTATTGTTGATCCATGACATCACTTAAGCCCTGCCCACTCACACAAGAAACTCAGGATTATTTGGTGACACTTCCAGCTTCGTCCTGTGTAACATATAAGACAAACTATTCGCTAACTGTTGATTACCACACATGACAGGTTAAAAGCCTAACGAGTTTGCAGGTGATTTAGAAGATTTGGCAATTGCGCACCCTGGCAAACGGGTGCGGGATAGGCACAAGAGCGTTTTTAGAGATAGCGACCGGGCGGATAAGCTAGAGCTCCCGCGGTTGCCACAATAAGGCCAGAGCGGGGCTTAGCTGCGAGGGCCTCAATGCTGCTTGCAGCTTGAATTTTCCTTACCTTTCTTGTATTAGAATTTCTTAAATTTGTGCTTGTTAAATGCCCAGTTACACCTTACTACAATATATTCTCTTAAAAGTCACAAGTTACTGCACATCTCAACATGCTACAGTGAAGTTCAAACGTTTTGAGACACGAGTGGATCATTAACTGGAGGAGAAACATCTAAACTAGATTATATTTCCTAATAAGGTCAGGAAATCGGATACTGCACGTCTTGTCAGTGTTGTGTTTCTGGGAAAGCAGATGAGGTAAAATAAATATGCTCTTCTGCCATGATTTATGACCTAATAAAAATTGATGCATTCAGTTGCAGCATGTAAATTAGATAATTTGACGTTTTAGTTGCTGTAAAAACAAAAGTTAGATGTCCCATTTAAGTTCACATAGATAATTTTAAATGTATTATGGTTTCATTATGTGATAAATTTAACATAAACAGCTATGTGGGTTTCCGGTAAATTTCGATCTAAATGATTGAAATGTGTTGTATTTGAATGGATCGTAAAGACTTGAGCAACAATAGTTTTAGGTGATCTGCAGGGGATGCTGGCTTATCTTGGGATAGAAATGGGTGAACTTTTCTGAGTTGTGTTCAGAGTGCTTGTCCCTGTTGGTTCTTTCTGTAAATGTACAAAAAGCCTGAAGCAAGGACAAAGTTGGATGTTACTAGGATAACTACCAGTACTGATCAGATTAACTTGGACAATCTTGGCATTTCCTTGTGACACAGAAGGTTCGATTTTTGTCTCATCCAAACTACAGCTACTGTAGTTTTTTACATTTTACTGGAGGGTGAGGAGTTTAATCAAAGTTTGTTTCTTTTGAGCTTGGTATCACTGCAAGAACAACATGATGTCATATGTTTATAATGTTGCCCAGTGTTAATGAGAGAAGAGTTTAATGAAATGTAACCAGGCTACTGCCGTTGTAAGGTTATGGAGTACTGAGGTGTACTTCGTCCACCGTTTTAACTTTGTGTAGAAACTAAACAGTTCCAAAGCTTGCAGGTTACTTCAGGCTACATCTTGCAATGATCTGAGGAATGTTCTTGGTTGGTATTTATTGTCACTAGTGACACACCAACGCTGATTATAAAACTGAATCACATCTGGTGCACAAAAATGAAGAAAAATACCTGCAAAAAAAAAAGTTACTGTATTAGTATGCAAGGATTAAAATATCTCAACAGAAAATAGGTTTTGGCAAGAGGAAACAAACTGTTAAAGGTAAAAGCAAGGCAGCAAATCAAACATTGGTGAGATAATTACTTTAAATTGTGTAAGTAAACCAGACAAAATAGATTAAGATAAACTTGGAAAAAA
>JBBPBX010046055.1:0-11023 GCA_038048925.1 Garcialebias charrua | reverse complement strand
ATTTGACCATGTTCTCTGTAAAACAAACCTCTGTGAAGAAGACAGAAGCTGCAGGAGACTATGTGGACCAGCTTCAGCCTGCAGCAAAGGAACGTCATTTGGATAAAATACAGATAATTGGCAGCTAAGAAGACCCATACCGGCTGTCCAACATGTCAGAAGATGAGAGGACCTTACCAGCTGTGACCTACGCAGACATTGTGAATTATTTGGTGATTTATATTTAATTTTTAATTTGTCTGTGTACATATAAATATATTTTGGGTGTGTTTTTAAACACACACTAGCTATGTATTCTTATTGTAAATGTATGTGACTCATCACATCAGTCTGAGGATTGAAGCAAATTTTGTCAAAATGATCTTAGATCCCTGTTTTTTAAGCTACATTTGATCCCTGGATCAACCAGATCTGAGCGGTTCCAGAGAGCAATGCCTTGATTTTCCTTATTAATCCAGACTAAATGTGTGTTTCAGTTCATTTTATAGAAGCTCTGTGCTGAACTACCTCAAAACATATTTTTTAAATAAACATGTGAAGTACAATGATGGCTGACAAGTGTTATTCAAAATGTTCAACTCTTGTACAGTGTTTCAACACAAATTATATAAATAACAGCTACTCTATGAATCTAATTACAGTAAGAACTTTGAGGTGCATTCTGCAGACATTTATCTTTTAAGATAATAGTACGAATGGTTGTCTTTATATAGACCTTTTTTACCTTACAACTACTTTGAGTTTGGCAGAATATTTTCTAGTCAATACAAAAAGTGCACAAACAAAATGGTTAATGATACATAATGTCATTTATTCTGTTTAAAAGAGAGGTTTTCTAAATCGACGTGAGCTATCAGCACCACTATATGTGAAACATATGTTGTAATATGTAAGTTGTCTTGTTTGCTCACGTCTGTGTGATATCCATTACAGAAAAAGCATAATCAAAATTACATTCATCAAATCAATACATAAACAGTAATGATATAGTAATTCATGCTCAAATCAAAAAAGGCGTTCAATACAGGATCAACTGGACTTTATTTGTTACTAATAAAGTCCAGTTGATCCTGTATTGAACGCCTTTTTTGATTTTATCATGTCCTGGACGACTGAGAATCTTCACCAGCATCATGCTCAAATAAAGAGTGCAGTGAATGAAAAATCATGTCTGCCCCATATTTGCAAAAACAACTTCAAAGTAAAGGTGGAACAATGTAAAATAAAAATAAAAAAGGTTCACATCAGCTATCACTCTTCTATCCACTTGTTCTTTTTACAATTCATGCAGCTACTCATAACCCACCAAAGGTGATTAACCAAGGCACAGCACACAAAGCCAATCATATCGATTAATGCAACTTTTTCTGGATCTCTACATGTTTGAAAATCAATAGGTAGAAGAGGGCCATTCAAGATTGTGTATTTTTGTCTAACACAGCCTATGACACGTTCAACATGGATTCTAACATGTGCTATTTGCCATGTTTTTTTTAGTTCTTTTTTGTCGTCGGTTGAAGCGTTCAGCTGCCAGATGTCATCCCACCATCAGCACCAACTGCTACAGACTTCTCTGCAGCACACGTCTTCAGTGAAGGCACCCAGTCTGGATCATCCTTGCTGTACAATGGAGCACGTCTGCCTAAGAAAAGAAAAAACATAATAAAATAAAAATTACTTAAATGAAGTTGTAAATAATTGGTGTGTTCATATGCATATGAATTTCAAAACAGGATTTACAACATAGCACCGGATTGTCAGTTGTCAAACAACACAAGAACAGTTAATTTAGGTTATTGTATGTGCTTCTTACATATTTAGTGTTTGTACGTATTTTTTGCTTTTCAACTTGAGAGCTAGGTGTGTAGTTTATCATGACAGTGCTCTTGTCATGAGTGTCATGTCTCATGACAGTGACATGACACTCATGACAGTGCTCTTGTCATGAGTGTCATGTGCTCTTATGAATTTTGAATAATCAGCATAAACAACTCAACAACTGAAAGCTTTGTTAAGCTTTCAGTTGTTGAGTTGTTTATGCTATTTGTAAAAAACAAATAACTCAACAAAAAAATTTAACGTTCCATGTACATTTTATGCAGCACAGTTAAAGGATTGTAATAATAATAATAATCATTTTATTTAAAAGCGCCTTTCAGGACACCCAAGGACACTTAACAAACCAATTCAGTTCAAACATTATCAGTGACAAATTGAAATATAAAATACATAAGGATTATATAATATAAAATACATTTAGTAAAGTTAATGATAAGCTAGTCTAAAGAGATGTGTTTTCAGGGCTGTCTTGAACAGAGAAAGGGAGGTGGTGTTTCAAAGCTCTGTCCTCGTGCTCAATAAACTTATGATTCGTGTAATGCCCTAATTCACTATAATCTACTGTAAGAAATATATTACCTGACACAAAGTGTGCAGAGCAAATTCGGATGTTGCTCAGTGTTTTTCAATCCAAGTTCTGGTTTAGGCTGGCAGCCACAGACGTCGACTTTCCTCTGATAACTGCTGAGTTACTTCACCTTGATTTGTGATCACGAGTGGTAATCTGTAAAACAGAAGGCTTTTTCTCTCAATCTGACCGATTGTGGCAGCCATGGACACGATAGTAATTCACCATTTTTTGATTTTGTGTGACCAGACGCGACGCACCACTACAATAGCTTTGAGGCTAACACCGCTATGTCGCCAAGATGGCTACTTCCGGTATATATCCAGGGTTGATGACGAGCCGTGAAAGGGGTCTATAGTCAGAATGTAAATACAGATATCTTAAATTAACATTCTGACTAGTCAAAATGTAATTGTGACTAGTTGAAACTCCTTTTTAGATATCTAGAATGTAATTATACGTAGTCAGATAGAAATATACGGATAGAAAGGGCTTGCCATAGTTGTGCTACTCTCAGAGCTCAGTTGAGGCTGTTTCCTCTGAATCCAACAAGCTGCGAGCTGGTTCATGGAGAGTTATTGACATTAGTGACTAAAATATAAAAGCAGTTTGAATCAATGTGAACTGAAACCCTGCTCCTCTTTATTATGTCTTCAACCACTTCTGCATACTTGGTGCTATATATCAAGGATGGGGCTCATTTATGTAACTTTTATACTTAAAAACTGACTTTGTTTACAAAAGGTATCTCTAAAGGTGCCAAGAGTTTTAATGAGACAATAGCCGTGTTTCCATCAAGGTTTCTAGGTGCGCATTTTGAAGTATCGCAGCAGAAAAGCTTAATGGAAACGGCAAAATACGAAGTTACTTCCTGAAATTCGCCAAAAAGTTTATACGCTCGCTTGAGGTGGTTTTTGGGAGCTGCGAAACCGAGCAGCTGCGCAAAACGACAGATGGAAACACATTTGCCGACTCGTGCTGCCGTAGCGCACATTCACGTCACGTGACTGATCAGCTGTTTCCGCTCCGAACAGCATGTAACTCGCTAAAACTAGTTGGCATGACAGAATAAATACAACTCGCCCGATAGCAACACGTACCTGAAATATTCTCTCCATTTTGACGAGATGTGTGGCCGGGTTCTGTTGTCAACCGCTACTTCCTGTTTACTCTCTGGTTTACTGTAGACATGCGCAGTGCTGACGTCTGACGTAATGACGCTGACGTCTGACGTAATGACGCTGTGCGCGGCTTGGAAGAAGCGCTTCAAGCCAGCAGATGGAAACACTTCTGATCTGCATTAATTTGTATTTACATATTTGCGAGGTAGCTCAAAATTCGAAATGAAAATGGATGGAAACAGGGCTAATATCTCTCGTTTTAACTTCTCTCCAGGGCTCCCTGTCAAATCCAGAATTTAATTAAAAATCTTACTTCTAACATACCTTTGTACAAAGCTCTCAACAACCTAGCTCCATCTTATTTTACAGATCTTATTGTTCCATATTTTTCTAACAGAGCACTTCGCTCTGACTGCAGGTTTACCGGTACTTGTGGTTCCCAGAAGCCGTTTTCGCATTGACCAGCCCTTAAAGGCCCGGGTGGCCCCGCCCCGCCCTCTAACCCGGGTTCAGCGTGTCCGCATTTTCCTTTTTTTCCCCGGCTCCGCCCTCGTTTTGGAACCATCTCCACCGTGGTTCCATCGGACCGCGGCCCGACGGGCCCAGTTTCACGTCATTTACTGCTCACATTTGATTCGTTGTTTGCAGCAGGGGCTGGACTGCTTCGTGTAGGGGCGAGACCAGAGGGCGTGACTAGCTGCGTGTTGAGTCATCAACTGCGATTTCGCCAGCGCACCTAAAAACACTCTATTTTCATCTAAAAACTACTTTTGAGTGCATAAAAATGATCGGAAACGTGTGTTTATATGCTTAACTTGCTAACTGTAGTGAAAAAACACATGAAAACTCAGTATTTATTTCGTTTTTTCCAAAAATTCGCAACCCGGAAGTCCGCTCGTAAATTTCGCCAGCGCACCTAAAAACACTCTATTTTCATCTAAAAACTACTTTTGAGTGCATAAAAATGATCGGAAACGTGTGTTTATATGCTTAACTTGCTAACTGTAGTGAAAAAACACATGAAAACTCAGTATTTATTTCGTTTTTTCCAAAAATTCGCAACCCGGAAGTCCGCTCGTAAATTTCGCCAGCGCACCTAAAAACACTCTATTTTCATCTAAAAACTACTTTTGAGTGCATAAAAATGATCGGAAACGTGTGTTTATATGCTTAACTTGCTAACTGTAGTGAAAAAACACATGAAAACTCAGTATTTATTTCGTTTTTTCCAAAAATTCGCATTCTGAGCTTTTCGGTAAGAACTGCCCACCCACGTCAAGTGAATACCCCACCCACGTCAAGTGAACACCCCACCCACTTCAAGGCTTGCTCTCCGGACAGTGCGCAATCAACGAGGGCGGGCCAGAGCTGGCTCTGGGCCAACCAGAGACGAGCGGGACCGGGGAGGGCCGGCAAATGCGTAAACGGCTAGAGTTTCCAATAGAGGCAGCTCTTGTTATCAGGCTCTCTGTGGAATCAGCTTCCAGTTTCTGTCCATGAGGCTGATGCGTTGTCTAGTTTAATCTGAAGTCTTTCCTTTTTGATAAATCCCAGTTAGGTTTGGCTTGGGCTTCGTGAATTATCCCTTAGTTATGCTCCTATAGCTTAGACTGCTGGAGGACAAACTGACCACATTTCCTCACGCTGCTGTCTTTACTTGCTCTATTCTACTCATTTTGTATTTGTAATTATTTCTATCTTAACATTATTTTTTTTCCTCAGTACACCTGGACCTGTCATTCTACGTTTTTTCTACATCCTGTCCTCTCAAATCCAGCCGATTGATGCAGATGGCCGCTCGTCTTGAGCTTTCTTCCCGTTAAATGGAGTTTTTCCTTTCCACTGTCTCCTTTGTGCTTGTTCAGGATGGGAGGCTGTGATGAAGTGAAGATTCAACACAATCTGCTGCTTCTTCTTTAGAAAACTTTTATTAATACTTTTTTTATATGTGAATGTTTCTATGCAGTGCCCTGACACAACTTCTCTTGTGACTTGGCACTATAGGAATAAATTGAATTAAAAACACAGATTTACATTTACTTCAAAATATTGATTTTGAAATCTTCATTATAATTTGTATAATTTTGTATTCATATTGCATTTAGATAGCATTTTGCTATTTTTAGATGGTGTTTTCTTACTTTTGCTACATTTAATAAGCATTTTGGCTCCATTTAAGCTTAGCATAGAGCTCACTCTACTTTTTGTTTGTACAGTATTTGCAATTATTGCCATCCTTAAAATGCTTTTCTTCCCAGATAAACTGATTGTAAAATGGACTGTACTTATGCAGCGGCTCTATCTTATCACTCAAAGCTCTTTACAACACAACCTGTGCCCTCTTTTACCCATTCGTACAGCACTCTTAGTCTACTAGATCTATGCAAAGACACATTCATACACTGATGAGACAGAGGCAACGAGGGGTTCAGTGTCTTGCCCATGGACACTTCAACATGTGACTGCTGGTGGAATCGAACCTCCAGCTCTCACATTGGATGACGATTGAACTAACCACTCAGCCACAGCTGCCAAGTCATTCTGCATGTCTGTAAATACTTGTCATCTTTTAAGATTGACTATTGCTTTCTGGGGAAAGCAAACACTAAAATACATGGCAATACTTTTCAACTGACTTGAAATAAAATGAGTGACAGTAAAATTCCCATTTTTTTATGTTAACATTGTAAACTTTCTCAGATTTTCTGAACTCTTGGTTGGTTGTTCTTGGCCCATTTTTACCTTCTAGATACCAAAACATTTATTGTAAATCTGACACAAGCAACAAATACCAAACAAAAAGAGACAAAGAGACAAAACTCCTGCTTTACATCCAGAGCAACTACTGTATGTTTTTGTCCAGGTTATGAGTAGCAAAATATGTCATGCATCACAATAGATAAGGTTTCATGAAGTTACTATTGGATGTACAGCTACAACAGATGAACATTTGGAGTCAACCTATTCCAGATCTGTAAAGGATCCTCAGTAAATACAAAAATACTGGAGCTCAGGTATGGACAGGTTAATACAAATGTTAAGAAATGTGTCCTCATTGTTGCAGTTGTGTTGTAAACTACATCTCTGGGTTCTTGACCACTTTAAGAACTCAGTCTGTGCTCAAGTTCAAGTTAAATAAAACTTTAATCCTGCACCAAGTGAGACCTTCACATATATGGGTCAACCAGTTTGATGGTTTCTGGAGTCTGCCCTCTCCCCCACTGAAAACCATTAATTATAAATACTTCATAGAAAACCATCATGCCAAATGTGATGCTTGCATCACAGTTTGATTTTTCAATTATTTACTCTATTTTCGGAAAGACGTCAGATGGCAATACTCTATACTTTAAAAAAAAAAAAAAAAATTATCCAAAGAAAACACTCAACTAAAATGACACTTCAAGTAGGAACCTTGCAAAAAAAAACAATACTTCAAATTTCAAGTTCTGCACAAGACAATTGATAGAAAGAGGCTACTTTATGATTCATTGAACACGCACTGGATCTTTATTTCAGCAGCTTCCCCACAAGCCTGTACCAAAAATATTAATGCCACCTGAAACAATTACCATAGTTGACACTGATTCTGCAGAGGGTAAGACATTTCATCTCTGGAAACATGGTTAAAAGATGTTAGACTGAAAATCTTTTCACTCTTGCTGACCTGCAGCATAATTTTTTTTTTTTTAAATCTTAGTTTCTAGTAAACAGGTAGGTTTTGTATGCTTTGGTGTCTATCCAAGAAAATGAGTAAGCATTGCAACTGATCAGTAAGAAGAGAAAAGAAAAAGTCTAATTCATATTTTTCAATTATCTGTATTACTTTGTGGGACATACTAATGAAGTAATAAGGATAACACATGATCAAAATGGTTAACTTAAAAAAAAATGAAAACAACGTCAAAATGCATCAAGCTGAATCAAGATATTAAAACTAAGTGCTTAAATAGGGTCAAACTAGAGAAAAAAGTAGAATAGACAGAAAGAGACCAAATCTTTGCAGGTTGGTTTGGTTGTATTATTACAATTTAAAACTGAATGTACAACCAATGCCGGCACATTAAAACTATATAAATAAAAAATAAAAAACACTAATACAGACTGTAGGTCCAAGTGGTTTAAAAAAAAATAAGGAAGAAAAAATATATATATTTTAGAAAATGTCCTCATCTCTGCATCCTCTGTTCACATCTTTCCTTTCTTTAAAATTAGTTCCAAGCTTCTTCCCGATAAAACTTTGGGACCTTAAAAAATGGCCCGTTGCTGCTGGTGGGTGGAGGCCTTGGGCTCTGTGAGGAGGTCGTGCTGAATCTGTTCAGAGCCGGCCAGTTTGGACGCTCACTTATTCAAGCGGCTGTACATGTTTCTCTTGCTGCGCTCCCCAGCCCAAGTGCGACTTTTCTGGCGAAACTTTCTCAGGTCCTCCCTGAAGTCTTCGTGGTGCATGGGTCGGTAGGACTGAGGCTCACACTGGGACTGCACAGGAGAACGAGACACAGTGAGAGCACTGAAAACATTAAGAACTGCACGTGTCTGTAGACAGTGCAAACATTTCCTCAACAGTAAGTCATGTTAGAAAATGATTAATTGAACAGACAAACAGGTGAGAGGCATGTGCATCAACACCTGGATAGAAACGTAGTCAAGGTTGGTTTAATAAGGGCACAGTCCCATTATGATATGAGGCAGGACATAAAACGTGTACTGGGACCATCCTGTGGGGGACACGGTTCAGCATGGATCTGGCACATGGCTGTTCGGAAGTACAATTGCATACAAAGTAAATAAATAATAAAGCATTCAAATACTTTTTTCACCCCATACAAAACAAACGGTTTCATCTCCAAAACTGTTTTCCAAACCCTGAATTTGCCTTATCTGCCCACCAGATTAGCAGTTTGTTGTCTCAGTCAGTGTTGCTGTTACCAACAGATGTGTCTTGTTTATGGGTTTTTTTCCTTAAATGTTTGTGCCTGTTAAAATATCGACAAAAAAAAAAAAAAAACAGACAGTCTCCAGAAAGAGGACCACTGAGGTGAAAAGAACCGACATCACTGAAAAGCATCAGGGTAGAGCACATGTTATGAGCCTGGACAGACTTCAGCTGGGTATCTTCAACAATTTGCCTGATTTTGATGAAAAAATGGGGAAATAAAGAAAACAAGACATGGCAAAAGGAACGACTGGTTAGCAGACAGACCACAGGTGAAGATGATGTAATGAAATGCTGCATTAAGATTTGGACAAACACTTCCATTGACACTGAGGAGTTGGTGCTTGAGCACAACCAGAAGCTAAGCACAAAAGAACTGTCTTGAAACTTTCCAAGGGGCAGCAGAAAGAGTTGGGAGATTTCATCAAAGGAAAGGGAAGGGCTTACGGTACATGGAGGGGTGCACAACGTCGTGGGGGAAAGTGCAAAGCTTCTGTGCACGACATCAACTAAAGAAAACTGCCTCAGGCAGCAGTAACCATGTTCTGACTCATTGCCACTACATTTGAAAATGCAGAGTTGTGCCAGTCCTGCATGCTGACCCAGGGCAACAGTTCCTGGAACAAAAGCATCCCTCTCATCTTACAGGTCAGATCTGAAAGATGCTGCTCTTCAAAATATTAGTTTATCCTCACCTGCCTGCTAACCCCAACTCACTGAACCAAATGTGACTGTAACTAATCATTTGTGATTTTGCTCGTTCTATCACACAATGCTTCTTACAACAACAAATCCCCACCATCACAGACATCTACAGCTTCAGATGCACGAAGAGGACCACTTGCATCATGAAGGACCCCAATCACCCAGCACATACACCTTTTGCCGCATTCCCCTCATACATACATATTGAACATTATTATTTATATTGTTGATCTCATTTCTTTATATATTGTTCTTAACATTTAGGAACTTATGTGTGAATCTTTTTATCTGTTGCTGCTGTTACACTTGAATTTACTATCCGTGGGACAATAAAGGCTGTTTCTATTCAGGCAGGAAGTTGAGGAGCATTAAATGTACAACCACTACAATGAGAACAGTTTCTACCCTGAAGCTGTTGGACTCACGAATCCCTAATCAGAAAAATCAATAGCTGTGTTTCCATCCATTTTCATTTCGAATTTTGAGCTACCTCGCAAATATGTAAATACAAATTAATGCAGATCAGAAGTGTTTCCATCTGCTGGCTTGAAGCGCTTCTTACAAGCCGCGCACAGCGTCATTACGTCAGACGTCAGCGTCATTACGTCAGACGTCAGCACTGCGCATGTCTACAGTAAACAGGAAGTAGCAGTTGAAAACAGAACCCGGCCACACATCTCGTCAAAATGGAGAGAATATTTCAGGTACGTGTTGCTATCGGGCGAGTTGTATTTATTCTGTCATGCCAACTAGTTTTAGCGATGTTACATGTTGTCCGGAGCGGAAACAGCTGATCAGTCACGTGACGTGAATGTTCGCTACGGCAGCACGAGTCGGCAAATGTGTTTCCATCTGTCGTTTTGCGCATCTGCTCATTTTCGCAGATCCCAAAAACCACCTCAAGCGAGCGTATAAACTTTTTGGCGAACTTGAGAAAGTAAATACGGATTTTGCCGTTTCCATTAAGCTTTTCTGCTGCGATACTTCAAAATGCGCACCTAGAAACCTTGATGGAAACACGGCTATAGTAATCTTCTTCTTCTTTCGGCTTTTCCCTCTTCAGGGGTCTCCACAGCGAGTCATCCTCCTCCACCTCACTCTGTCCTCTGCATCCTCTGTCCTCACTCCAACTACCTCCATGTCCTCTCTAACTGCATCCATATATCTCCTCTTTGGCTTTGTCTTTTTCCTGGCAGCTGCATTTCTAACATCCTTCTACCAATATACCCACTGTCCCTCCTCTGGACATGTCCAAACCACTGTCCCTCCTCTGGACATGTCCAAACCACTGTCCCTCCTCTGGACATGTCCAAACCACTGTCCCTCCTCTGGACATGTCCAAACCACTGTCCCTCCTCTGGACATGTCCAAACCACTGTCCCTCCTCTGGACATGTCCAAACCACTGTCCCTCCTCTGGACATGTCCAAACCATCTCAGTCTGGCCTCCCTAACTTTATCTCCCAGTTGTTCAACATGTGCTGTACCTCTGATGATCTCATTCCTGATCTTATCCATCCTTGTCACTCCTAAGGAGAACCTCAGCATCTTCATTTCTGCCACTTCCAGTTCTGTCTCCTGTCTTTTTGTCCATGTCTCTGTCTCCAGACCATACAACATAGCTGGTCTCACCACTGTCTTGTAAACTTTTCCTTTGACCTTTGCTGACACCTTTTTGTCACAAATCACTCCTGAAACTTTTCTCCATCACTCCATCCTGCCTGGACTCTCTTCTTCACCTCTTTACCACATTCCCCATTTTCCTGGACAGTGGACCCCAAGTACTTGAAGTCCTGCACCTTTGTGACCTCTGCTCCTTGTAGCCTCACTGTTCCACTGGCCTCCCTCTCATTCA
>JBBPBX010046054.1:13034-26750 GCA_038048925.1 Garcialebias charrua | reverse complement strand
AGGGGTCAGGGGGTACAAGGGGGGTCAGGAGGTACAATAGGGGTCAGGGGGTACAAGGGGGGTCAGGAGGTACAATGTGGGTCAAGAGGTACAATGGGGTTCAAGATGTACAATGGGGGTCAAGAGGTACAATGACGGTAAGGGGGTACAATGGGGTCAGGGGGTACAATGGCTACCCCTTTAAAATTTCTTCCCCCTCACGATCCCTTTTGCCCAGACAGTTTTTTTTCCTCTGAGTCCAGCAATTTTGTTTTGGGTTCTGTTTTTGGTGTCACCACAAGACTGTCAGTGGCCTTTATCTGAACTACTGTATTTGTTCTCCCCCACCTCAAACAGCAGCTTGATGGCGTTGGCCAGTGGTCGTCTACAAGACCATGGCTTCAGATTTTGTAACACCTCTCTAGTCATCTATTCTTCACTGTTGTCCTCTTCAAATACTGCCTTGACTTTTAATACTCATAAATCATTGTCCATTTTAGCTTCTAATTCTTATAGGGGTGTCTCGATACTAGTTTTTTCAGGCCAACTACCGGTATGTCGATACCGAGAATCAATATTGAGTAGTTAATGAGTTAGTACTTAAATGTTACACAATGACTTTAGAAA
The DNA here is from genome assembly GCA_038048925.1 of Garcialebias charrua. Lineage (NCBI taxonomy): Eukaryota > Metazoa > Chordata > Actinopteri > Cyprinodontiformes > Rivulidae > Garcialebias > Garcialebias charrua. The sequence continues at coordinate 26,144 of JBBPBX010046054.1, read as the reverse complement.
CACGTTTCTTTCGTTAAGAACACAGCAAACAGTATGTTGTCTTTATATAACCTGTTCATTTTAAAATATCTCTACACTGTAGACACATTTTTAATTTTGTCCTCGGTTATTTGCAAACTGGAAGAGGAAATGACAGCACCAAGCATAAAAGTGGTACTGGTCTTAAGTACGGTGATGTTTTGAGTACAAGTACAAGTACTTGAGGCTGGTGTTGGGGCATCACTAGATTCTTCCTTGCACATTTGTTTTTTTTGTAAAACAGTTTTTTACAACAAGTTTATAGTCACTCACTGAGTTCATTGTTTGTCCACTCTGCAGAAAACACAGATCCAGATGTGGATTCAGTGTTAGACGCTACAGATGGTCATCTGGATGGATATGAAATCGGGTGGAACTGGATCAAGACTAGGAGCAGCAGTCACAGGGACAGTCTGAGGCAAAGCCTGAAGAGCAGCGCTGGAAGAGAGTTTCCAAACCAACAGTCTTATGTCTCCTTGTTTGTTTCAGAGTAATGATCACGTTTCTTTTTCTTTAACTTGCCTGTTGTTTGTTAAATCAAACTTTAAAACAATTCTGATTCCTCAGAATGGGAAGAGTCTTCAGATGTGCCCCCATGCTTGAGTTTGACTCTGCCCTGTTTTGCCTGCAGGTCCAACATCGGAGAAGTTCATCAACCATTCAGACGAGTCAGAGGAGAGGACATGAACAGTTATTTTTACACACTGTAAAATTAAACTAGTTGACTCAACTTAAAATGCTGAGGTAAAGGGCTGCCTTAAAATGATAAGATGTGTGAATAAATAAACTCTTAATAAACTTTGGCTTTAGTTTAGTTGATTTAAATTTATTAGTTGACTGAAGTGTTTTGGTAAGTTGTTCAAACTCAGAAATCTATGTCAGTTTAAATCTATGTCAATTCTATGTCAAGTTAACTTACGTGTTCAGTTGTTTGAACTCAGGAATATATGTCAGTTTAACTTAAGTACTAAGTTGTTTCAACTCAGAAATTTATGTAAATTTAACTTAAGTCTTTAGTCGTTTCAACTCAGTAATCTATGTCAATTAACTAAAGTTTTAAGTTGTTTAAACTCAGAAACCTATGTCAGTCTAACTTGTGTTCAGTTGTTTGAACTCAGGAATCTATGTTAATTTAACTTAAGTTTTAAGTTGTTTCAACTCAGAAATCTATGTCAATTAACTAAAGTTTTAAGTTGTTTAAACTCAGAAACCTATGTCAGTCAAACTTGTGTTCAGTTGGTTGAACTCAGGAATCTATGTTAATTTAACTTAAGTTTTGTCGTTTCAACTCAGAAATCTATGTCAATTAACTAACGTTTTAAGTTGTTTAAACTCAGAAATCTATGTCATTCTAACTTGTGTTCAGTTGGTTGAACTCAGGAATCTATGTTAATTTAACTTAAGTTTTAAGTTGTTTCAACTCAGAAATCTATGTCAATTAACTAAAGTTTTAACTTGTTTAAACTCAGAAATCTATGTCACTCTAACTTGTGTTCATTTGGTTGAACTCAGGAATCTATGTTAATAGTTTTAAGTTGTTTCAACTCAGAAATATATGTCAAGTTAACTTAAGTGTTCAGTTGTTTGAACTCAGAAATCTATGTCAGTCTAACTTGTGTTCATTTGTTTAAATCACAACTCGTCTGGACTATTGCAACTCACTTTACGTCGGTCTGAGCCAGTCATTACTGACTCGACTTCAACTGGTTCAGAATGCTGTTGCTCGCCAAGAAAACGAGAACACATCACCCCTGTCTTAAAATCACTACACTGGCTCCCAGTTTGTTTCCGGATTAATTTTAAGGTTCTTTTGTTTGTATTCAAATGTCTTCATGGTCTCGCCCCACAGTATCTGTCCGACCTTCTCCAGCCGTACATTCCCTCACGCTCTCTGAGGTCAGCAGATCAGCTGCTGCTGGTCGTCCCAAAGTCCAACAGGAGGCTGAGAGGTGAACGAGCGTTCTCAGTCGCTGCCCCTAAACTGTGGAACGAGCTGCCTGTGCACGTCAGACAAACAGACTCATTTCCTGTTTTTAAATCAGCACTCTGGTGTGGACTTGTTCCTGTTGAAAGTGCTTTACAAATAAAATGGTATGGTAAATCTGCTCTGGAGACACATTTTTTCTCTTTGGCTTTTTAACACAGCTTGAAATGTTGGTTTTACTGTTTTTAAGTTATTTGTTCTATAGTTTTTACTGTTTGCTGTCTTGATCTGGTAGTTCATCACTTTTATGGTATTTTTTGAGTTTATAGTTTCATGCTTGTTTGTGTTAGTGTACAGAACTTTGGCCATTGGTGTTGTTTTAAAGTGCTTTATAAATAAAGTTGTATTGTAAATTCAACAATCTATGTCAGTTTAAATCTATGTCAATTCTATGTCAGTTAACTAAAGTGTTAAGTTGTTTAAACTCAGAAATATATGTCAAGTTAACTTAAGTGGTCAGTTGTTTAAACTCAGAAATCTATGTCAGTCTAAATTGTGTTCAGTTGGTTCAACTCATAAATCTATGTCAATTGAACTAAAGTGTTAAATTGTTTCATCTCAGAAATCTATTTGTGCCCGACGAACATTAAGTTGTGTAACCTCAATATTTTACAGTTTAGCTCAAATGTTTACATGTGTCAACTTTTGTATTAGTTTAAACCATTTGACTGGATTATGATATTCTAGTACAACTTGTTTTAAATGTTGTGATACAATCATTTTTTGTAAAATACATAAATTTGTCATTTTCGTCCTCAAACTGTCAGCTTGTCTTTTAAAATGTATCATAAAAGATTATGTTGCAAAATATAATACTTCAATCGTAAACAATTTTTCAGTAACTTTACTAATTCCAAGTTAGTGAAAAAACCAACAACACTAATTATGCCTCAGGGAAACCTTTATTTCGATATTTGCAATCAAACAAAAATTTAATTAATGTTCGTCCCTTAAATACAACAGTACACAGTGTGGACCTTTCTGTTTTACTAGCAGTACTTCCCGAAGTGGGGTACTTGTACCTGGGGGTACACAAGATGGATGTAGTGGGTACGGGAGAAATTTTGAAAAAAAAAAAAATGTGCGAAAAGAGCCAGACTACACCTACACATAACTAGATCTCAGGTCTCTGTTGTAAATGAGGCTCAATGGGATTAACCTGTAGAAATAAAGGTTGATGACGCACTTACACATGCTGCCATCTAGTGTTCAGTAAAATTATTGCACTGAAGGAACACCTGTCAATCAGAGCAGCACCTTCTTGTTGGGGCTGTGTGTGTTGCTGGACTTCTGGAACAGCCTGAACACAGAACAACTTGAACACTTGAATCTTTTTTTCTTCCTAAAATGTCAAATTTTGACTTCCAGAATAAAATGTTTCTGCTTTATTTTCAAACTAACCAGATTCTACAGCTTTAACTTCAGGGTTTTCCCTGTCCCAGTTTGGAGCGTGTGCCCAAAAATGTTCTGTCTTGAAAAAAACCCCCACCTTAACTGGCAACCAGTTGGGTCCATTAATGAATGATGCTGGTCAGGGATGACGTCATGAGTAATGTGGGAAACCCTGAATGTCGAACGATGCAGACGGCATGAACAGAAATTCTTATAAATTCAAAATGTTCTTTTTAACGATCGAACCACCTTCATAAAACTTTCTTTACCAAATAAATAACATTTAACTGTATAAATAAATTAAAGCAAACTTACCAAATATTTCTTATCTTGATTTTCTGATGCTTCAAAAATCACCAGGCCTGACTTGAGCTAACAAACAAACAAACAAACAAACAAACAAACAAACAAACAAACAAACAAAAACAAGGTGGACATGATACTGATCCAGCTCTTCTTCTGTTGTTTGTTAGTTTTTGATAAACCAGCTGTCGGTGCATCTGTCGCCACCTGCTGGACAAATGTGTAAAACTAGCACTGTTAGCTGGATGTGACAAGTTAAAAAGGCTTTAACTAACAATTTCTTGTTATGACAGCAACATTATGTGCAGTTTGTCAAACTGACGTAAAATATTATGTTGAACCAACAAAAAGTCAAAAATACATTTTACAGTGTCAGGTCAAAGTGATGAAGGCAGACAGGAAGACGAGCGGGACGCAGAGCCTGATGCACGAAAAACTAACGAACGTTCATGGATTTGAAATGTGTTTGAAAATGAAATCTGCGTGAAGCCCTTTATGAGTTTTGTCTGAAAGGTGCAATAAAAATAAACTTTATTTCCTAGGTTTCACAAAAACAAAAAAAAGAATTGCAACTAATAATAACTTGGGGTGTTCCTCAAGGTTCAGTACTGAGTCCTAAATTATTTATAATGTACATACATTTGAAACCAGATGTTTACCCTCTTTAAAAACATAAAACACATCCAGAACTTCACATTACCCTCAAACGTTTTTTGTAAAAAGACAGAGTACTTTCAATCTTAAGGGTACAGTACAGATATTTTTGTTATGCCACAACATAGAACTAGTTTAAAGAGTAGGTCTACATTTATGGAATAGGTCTATGGAATGGTTTATAAAGCGATATTAAAGTTGCAAAAACAATGACTTTGTTTAAAAAAATGTATAAAATTGGGTTTCTGGAAAAATATATATAAATTGGTTTGTTTCAAAATTTATGAATGGTAAAGTATGATTAGTTATTTATTGTGTAATATTTTTTGTGGATTATTGGTGTTTGAATTGATTGTTTGAATTAATTTTGTTAAAAAGGGGCAGACATATAAGATTTTATCTTCTTCTGCTTCTTTTCATTTTCATGTAATGTTTGATTTTTTTATTTACGTGGAATTGTAAATAGTTTTTTTTTTTTTTGGTGTTATTTGAAATTCAAATCTGAAGCCGTGTTCCTCAGTCGATAGCAGAGGACGGTCTTCTCCTGGTTGGGGGTGAGGATCTGCCTCAAGTAGAGGAGTTCAAGTATTTCATGGTTTTCTTCATGAGTGAAGGAAGAATGGAGCGTGAGATCAGCAGACGGATCGGTGCAGCTTCCACAGTATTATGGACTCTGTGTCGGTCCAGTGTGGTGAAGAGGGAGCTGAGCTGCAAGGAGACGCTCTCTGTTCGCTGGTTGGTCTACGTTCCTGAACTCACATCTGGTCACAGACTCTGTAGCGACCATCCATTGAGCTGCTGCTCCTCCAAGTCGAGAGGAGACCGTTGGATGTTCACCTTGGACACGCACAGGGAGGAGACCCTGGACACACTGGAGAGACTCGACTCGGAACACCTTGGAGTCCACGGATGATGATGGATGGATGGATGGATGGACAGAAGTACAGATGGATGGTTCTCTGGATCCACAACAACCAACAATCGTGGCAGGAACTTCTCCAGCAGCTTCATCTCACCTCAGAAGTTGTTCCTTGTTCTGATCAAACAGCTGCAGCTCCTTTTGAACTTGATCAAACTAACCAGAGATTCTTGGTTGAATTCAGGTTTGGACCATTCCAGGACTGGTTCTCCTTAAATCACATGGTGCCTCATTAACATCTTGAAACATTTCCATCTTGAGACTTTGAGTCCTTCAAACAGGATTCTTTGATCCAGTCTGTCGTGAAGACCAGTTCAGTGGAGGTCTGAAGTTCTGGTTCTCTTCTAAAACAGAGTTCTGTCTCTACTTATTTTTTGTCAACATACAAACTTTGTCATCACGGAGTACTGAGGGTAGATTGCTGGAAGAAAAAAAAAACACTTATAGCATCAATTCAGTTTATTTATAGCGTCAAATCTACCTCAATCCAGGGAATTGGATTATGGAATGGTTTGGAGGATGACGTTAAAAATGCACACTAATTTTAACACTGTTACTTGTCTTGTGTTTATATGTGTAAGTGCATTTGTATGAATTTGTACACACCTATTGACTGCAAAACTAATTGCCCCTCGGGGATAATAAAGGAACTTGAACTTTTCATTGTTTTTATGCTTTGTATGTTATCGTTTATGTGATTGTTTTATATTGTATCTTACAAAGTAAAAATAAACAAAATTTATAGATCAATAAAAATCAAAAATTAAATAAATCACAACAAAGTTGTCTCAGGGCGCTTTACAGGAACATTCACATGGAAAAGCCAACAGACACACGGCTGTCCTCACTTGGTCCCACATCACTGAGTGAGTCAGTGTGAGGGGTGAGAGGGGTGTGGACCTAAACAAACCAGGCACTTTTAAATAATATGATTATTATTATTATTATTATTATAAACCAGGCCTAGCTTAGCTGAATAAACGGTCGTACTTTATTGCATCTTTAAAGTAAAGCCTAAAGTAAAAGAGTGAATGTCGTCAGACGGCGGTCAACGACACGCGTCCTGCAGGACGTCACTGAAAGGGTTTTGGTTTCCCGGTTCTTGATCTTGAGGTTTGAGGTAAGACATATTGAGTCACTTCCTGTTTGTTTCGTGTGTCACTGAGCTCACAGGGTTTTCATGAGTTTCTGCTGACTGAGACACATTTCAAAACACTTTTATTATCCAGCAGGAGCTAAAAGTTCTCAGACCTGCTTCACTTTTATGTCACAGCTTGATGCTTGAAATGTTCGTTGTTATGCTGATGACACACAGTTATATTTGTCCATAAAACCCAATGAATCCAATCAGCTAATTAGACTGCAAGCATGTCTTAAAGACATAAAAACCTGGATGACCCTAAATTTTCTCCTTTTAAACACAGACAAGACTGAGGTTTTAGTTTTTGGACCTGAACATCTTAGGAATACATTTTCAGTCTTTCTCCCTCCTTGGATGTCATTAATCTACGGAAGGTATTGCTGTCATCCATGAAATAATAATTTTTGAAATTATGAAGTAAAAACGTGACAAGTATGTAGTAAAAATGTGATATTATGTAGTAAAAACGTGATATTATGTAGTAAAAACGTGATAAGTATGTAGTAAAAATGTGATATTATGTAGTAAAAAGGTGATATTATGTAGTAAAAATGTGATAAGTATGTAGTAAAAACATGATAAGTATGTAGTAAAAACGTGATATGTAGTAAAAACATGATCTTTTCTAGTGAAAATGTGATATTATGTAGTAAAAACGTGATAAGTATGTAGTAAAAACATGATATTATGTAGTAAAAACGTGATAAGTATGTTGTAAAAACATGATATTATGTAGTAAAAACGGGATAAGTATGTAGTAAAAACGTGATATTATGTAGTAAAAACGTGATAAGTATGTAGTAAAAACATGATATTATGTAGTAAAAACGTGATAAGTATGTAGTAAAAATATGATATTATGTAGTAAAAACGTGATAAGTATGTTGTAAAAACATGATATTATGTGGTAAAAACGTGATAAGTATGTAGTAAAAACGTGATATTATGTAGTAAAAACGTGATATTATGTAGTAAAAATGTGATGTTATGTAGTAAAAACGTGATATTATGTAGTAAAAACGTGATATTATGTAGTAAAAACGTGATATTATGTAGTAAAAACGTGATATTATGTAGTAAAAACGTGATGTTATGTAGTAAAAACGTGATATTATGTAGTAAAACGTGATATTATGTAGTAAAAACGTGATATTATGTAGTAAAAACGTGATAAGTATGTAGTAAAAACATGATAAGTATAGATGTAGAAACGTACTCATCCACATGGTGGCAGTAGGATTAATCTGCATTAATTAGTATTAGTATTAATTAGTATTAGTATTAATTAGCATTAGTATTAATCCCTTCCGTATTAATCTGCCTCCAGCTCTAATATTAAAAATCTTGGTGTTATTTTTGATCAGGACATGTCTTTTATCCCCCCACATTAAAAATGTTACTAGAATCTTGCACCTGCGTAATATCACTAAAATTAGAAACATCTAAAAATGATGCAGAGGAACTGGTTCATGCATTTGTCACGTCTAGACTGGACTATTGCAATGGTTTGTTATCTGGGTGTCCAAATACAGTACTTCTTTAAAAAGTCTTCAGTTGATCCAACATGCTGCTGCCAGAGTCTTAACTGGAGGGTCTGGGAGAGATCATATCCCTCCAGTCTTAGCTTCTTTCCACTGACTCCCTGTCAAATCCAGAAGTGAATTCAAAATCTTATTTCTAACCTACAAAGCTCTCAACAACCTAGCTCCATCTTATATTACAGATCTTATTGTTCCATATTTTGCTAACAGAGCACTTCACTCTCAGACTGCAGGTTTACTTGTGGTTCCTAGAGTTTCCAGCAGCAGAATGTGATGAAGATCTTTCAGTTCTCAGGCTCCTCTCTTGTGGAACCAACTTCCAGTTTCTGTCCATGAGGCTGACACATTGTCCAGTTTGAAGACTTTCCTTTTTCATAAATCCTATAGTTAATGTTGGCTTGTTATGCTGCCATAGACTCTGCTACTATCTTTATTTACGGTACTCTGCTCAACCTGTTTTGTATTTGTAATTTTTTAAAATATCCTTAACTTGTGTTTTTGTCTTTCAGGTTCACCTGGGCCAACATCTGGACCGACCATTCTGTGTTTGTCTCTCCTTCCTGTCCTCTCAAACCAGCTGGTCAAGATGGCCGCTTGTCCTGAGCCTGGTTCTGCTGGAGGTTTCTTCCTGTTAAAAGGGAGTTTTTCTTTCCACTGTTGCCACTGTGCTTGCTCAGCATGAGAGACTGAGACGGAGTGAAGATTCTACTTGTCTGCTGGATTCCTTAGAGAGAGAACTTTTAAGTGTTTTTGTTGATTTAGAGAAAGTTTTCGATACTATTGATCTTACTATTCTCATTGACAAATTGAGTGAATACGGTATCAGAGGACCAGCATTGCAGTGGGTATCTAGTTATTTGGAAAACAGAAAACAATTTGTGCAGATAAATGATACAAGATCCGACTTTTGCAATGTTACATGTGGAGTCCCTCAGGGTTCTGTACTTGGCCCAAAGCTGTTTATTCTATATGTAAATGACTTGGTAAAAGTGTCAGGACTCCTTAGGTGTATATTATTTGCTGATGATACCACATTTTTCTGTTTGGGTAAAATATTGAACAGTTGTTTGAGTTGATGACGACAGAATTTGTTAAAATACAAAATTGGTTCAAACTAAATAAATTATCGTTGAATTTAGATAAAACCCAGTATATGATATTCAGTAAAAAAAGAAAAAAAGGAAACTGTTAATGTTCCATTTAAGATTGATGGTGCTGAAATCTGTCGTGTTAATGAAGTGAAGTTTTTAGGTGTTATTATTGATAGGACAAAGATGGCTAAATCCATTGCAGTATTATACAGTCAGGGACTTGTTGAATGACAGAGCCCTGTATTTGTTGTATAATGGGGCTGGGGCTGAACACCTCAATGTGTAACTGGCTGCTAGACTTCCTGACCGGGAGACCACAGACAGTACGAGTCGGGAGTAACACATCTAGCACCATCACATTGAACACAGGGGCCCCACAAGGATGTGTGCTGAGCCCCCTTCTATTCACCCTGCTAACACACGACTGCACACCATCATACAGCTCCAACCACTTCATCAAGTTTGCGGACGACACAACAGTGGTGGGTCTCATCAGCAACAACGATGAGACGGACTACAGGAACGAGGTGAGCCGCCTGGCCTTGTGGTGCGGACACAACAATCTCACTCTCAACGTGGAGAAGACAAAGGAGATTGTTGTGGACTTCAGGAAGAAGGATGCCCAACATGCCCCTCTGACCATCAACAGCACCGCAGTGGAGAGAGTAGACAGCACCAAGTTCCTGGGAGTGCACGTCTCAAAGGACCTGTCCTGGAGCAGGAACACTGCAGCACTGGCAAAGAAGGCTCACCAGCGTCTCTACTTTCTCCGCAAGCTGAAAAGGGCTGGAGCTTCAACCCCCATCATGAGCACCTTCTACAGAGGTGCCATAGAAAGTGTCCTGACCAGCTGCATCACTGTGTGGTTTGGTGCATGTACTGCATCCTGCCGCAAGAGCCTCCAGCGCATTGTGAGAGCAGCTGAGAAGATAGTCGGCACCTCCTTCCCCTCACTGCAGGACTTACACAGCAAACGCCTCACTCGGAAAGCCCACCGCATGGCAGGTGATCCCACACACCCACTACACAGCCGCTTTAGACTGCTGCCATCAGGGAGGAGACTGAGGAGTCTCCAGGCTCGAACCAGCAGACTGAGAGACAGCTCTGTTCATCAGGCAGTCAGGATGCTAAACACTCTGCCTGCTCTGCCCCCCCTCCCATTTGAACTGCCTTAACACTAAAACTTTCTCACACATTACCACACAACACAAAGATTTTAACACTGGACTCTGTGTCATCAAACGGGTTATTCACTAAACTCTCGGTCATGTGCTCATACAGTTTGCACTACTTCTCATACTTGCACTAATGTTTGTATTACATCACTGCCTATAATCATAATACTGTTTACATTCTCTGTTTACATTTATTAATACTGTTTACTTTTATTACTACTGCTTACATGTAATTACTACTGTTTACATTTACACTACTCTAATATCTACACCACTGCTGATACATATACAGTGTGCTCTGAACGGTCTTATTTAGGGATGCCCAATGTGCCTTACTGCATATGCCACTTTTTGCCTCTATAACAACATCAACTACTACCTCATACATATACTGTGTACATTAACTCATACGCTGCTTTGCCACTTTGCAAATGTCAATGCTAGAAACCTTTAGTTTATTTTAGTTATACTTTTTATACTCTTTTTTTATACTAGTATGCAAAAACTCAGGACAGTATTATGTTCATTAAATGTTTAATGTTTTAGTTTTAGAGTTGGTGTAAATTTTCATACTCTTATACCACTATGCAAAAAACTCAGGACAGTGTTAGTTTTACTATTTTATGCTTATGTCAATTATTATATGTTTCAGTGTTTCAATGTTTAGATGTTTACTGTTGCACCGAGGGACTGAGAGAAACGCAATTTCGGTCCTGTGTATGTCCTGTACAGTACATATTGCAGATCTGACAATAAAGTTGACTTTGACTTTGACTTTGACTTTGACTAATACATTTATTGTTCCACATTTGATTTATTGCATTGTTGTTTGGGGGAAAGCTTGTAAAACATTTACAGAGCCTATTTTTTTGCTACAAAAAAGAGCTGTTAGAATAATTACAGGAAAACATTATTGTCACCCTTCTAACACCTTATTTGATCAATTGAAATTGTTGAAGTTCCAGGACTTGGTGGATTATAATATTTTGTTAGTTATGTATAGAGCTCATAAAAATCAACTGCCTGTAAATATCCAAATGCATTTTGTTAAACGGCGAAGCTGTTATAATCTTAAGGGAATAGAAGTATTTATTAAACCACAATACAGGACCAGTTTAAAGGGTCGGTCAACCTCAATTCAAGGAATTGGCTTATGGAATGTCTTGGAGACTGAAGTAAAAAATGCAGCAACAATGATTACATTTAAGAAAATGATAAAAAGTGGACTATTGCAAAGATATAAATGAAATACTGTTGTGTATGTTGCTTTGTAGTTCGATATTTTTGGTGAATTATTTCTTATTTTTTATTAATTAAAGTTGATTGTTGTTTGATTTGATGGATTGTAAGAGGGGGCAGTTAAAATAAAATAAAATTCTTTTTACTGCCACCCTTCATTTTATTTATGTGTTGTATATTTATTTGTCATATAATGTTGTATTGTTTTGTTTTTTATTATAAAATGAATGAATAAACTAAACTAAACTTGTTGTCGACTGCACTCCTCCCTGCAGGTCGCTCGGTTCTCGGTGGAGATACAAGATCAGATGGGGATCTACGTCAAATTGTAAGGATCTTGGACTGGATCAAGTCTATGAACGTCAGTGGGAAGAATACTTTGAGGCGGAGCCTGAGGAGCAGCATCGGACAGTCGTCTCAGAACCGTCCATCTGTTCCGTCCTCCAACACAAACGAGTAATGTTAACCGGTTCTTGTTGTTGAAACGTTTAAAAGTTTGAGTTTGTTGTCCTGTTTGCTCTGCAGCGCTAACAGTGAAGCTCGTCGGTCAGACAGAGACGACAGAGGACAACTGGACTACGAAGGAGACGAGTGAAGAGCCTGAAGGACAAACTGTGAACATGTAAACACGACTACTGCATTGGTTTGGAGTATACAGTATGTGTAAATACAAATATACTGTAAACAGTATTTTTATTGGAATTGTTATATTTGTCAGATTTATAAAGGCGTTGTTCTGGTCTTAACACACTTGATGATGTAACTACATCGTCTCCCATTCCTTGTGACTGAATGAGTCCAAATCAGGTCCTTTTATTCAATGTGTGAACTAAATCAGTTTGTAATTTATTTTTTTATTTTTTATTTATTTCGAACAGACAGAAAAGACAATCAAGAAAGAAAAAGAAATAAAATAGGATAACATAACTAAAAAATTAAAGTTAATAAAAATAATTATGTCCAAGTGACATGCAAATTTTATGTTTTCTGTTAGAAAAGGAGAAGATAAGATACAATATCTTATAATGGCCTGCCCCTTTCATACTCATCAATTTATAATCAATTACCGTAACTGTCAAAATACCAAAACGAGACAACTTGTTTCCATTTTACATGATATTTAAAGATAAACAATTACTGTATTTAAACACTATTTATATCATCAATAGCATTTATAAACTTTAAAACACTCATCTTATAGAACATATTTTGCAATAAGTTCCTTTTTAAATCTATTTTTAAGCTGGTTTATATTTGTATATAAAACAAAAAATAAAATGTATTTTTTTAACTTGGTTGTACTGATTGGTCTCTTTCTGGTCGATGAAGGTGAAAAGGGCGAACATGTTTTTGTCTGTGTCCGAGTGTGTGTTTGTTTGTGCTGTGAGCGATGAGATCACCAAACGTCTACAGTCGTCATTTCTCGATATCAATGGCCTGAGAGACGGCGGGCGACATGCATTCTTGTAAGGAATGTTAAGATCTTTTTTTGTAGTTTCTTTAATGTTAAGTGAAAATTTTAATGACTACATTTGAATAAAATTATTGAAAATGAAAATCAATTATGAAATGGTTATATTGTACTGTACTTTTTTAACTTTTAGCTTTTTGATGCTCTTAGCTAGCCTTAATTCAGCTGCTACTTTTTGCTTA
>JBBPBX010046053.1:0-26750 GCA_038048925.1 Garcialebias charrua | reverse complement strand
TACACTGAGTTGGTAGATTCCAACAAGAAGCGAAAATCCTCCTCCTCTGATGAGCCACCGATGAAGAGTGTGAGAATCTTCTGTGCACATGGGCTTCCTCCTGCCAACACTACGTTGCAAGACAAGGAAGAAGCTTGTCTCATCTTGCAAAGTGTGTGCACCTCTCATCGATGCCCTGCTGGATGGGATCTTAAAATCTGGTAAATATAAAAACATCAGTGTGTGTGTGTGCACATAACAAAACATTACATGCACATGCTATAAATAATGCATAAGTGTAGTAATTCTTTGCAAAAATGTTTTTAAAGGTCTCAACTACATCAAGGATGACTTGGACACTAACACTGATGATTGATGACAACAGCACAAACAGCAGCCACTCTGATGAAGAAGACTTCTTTGGATCCATTAAGACCAGAAAACCAGGAGAGTTGGAGAGGTATCTTTCATGTCCATCTACTGGAGGTATGAATCTGTTACACTCTTTTCCTCAAATCAAGCGGTTGTCACTCAAAGTCAACACAAGTCTTCCAGCATCTGCAGCTTGTGAGAGACTCTTTATTCATGCAGGGCTCCTTTTAACTGCTAAGAGATCACAGCTTCACTGCAAAAACCTTGAGAGCCAGCTACTCTTAAAGCTTAACAGTCACATTATTGAATAATGTTTCACTGAGTTTATGCTGTCAGTTGTTCTACTGATTAAGTTCAGGAATACACAGTCCTTTGCCTGAAGTGTAGGACTGTGTTTCAGTTTATACTTAAACAGTTAGTTCTGTTTATAGGATGTCAAAATGTAAGAAAATGAGTTCCAACTGGTAGAAACAAAGTTTTGCAGAAAGTCTATTAATACAGTATTTAGCTGAATTATTTTGGATACAGTTGCCTTTGTGTTTTTTATTTATTTTTATTTATAACAATGTAAAAGATAAGTGGTTTATTTCTAAATCCTTTTGCCTTTGTGTTTTTATTTATAACAATGTATATTCAGTCTCATTAAAAGTTATGTTTCCTTGTAAATCCATTTGCATGTTATAATTTAATGACACGAGATGGTACTCCGCAGTTACTCACTACTTGAGTAGGTTGTAATCAAAGTACTTTTTTACTTTTACTCAAGTAAATTTTTGGATGCCTACTCACTACTTTTACTTGAGTAATATTTGGTTCAAGTAACAATACTTTTACTTGAGTAAAAATTTTGAATACTCTACCCACCTCTGCTTACTGGTCAGTTTACTGACTTCCCTATATTTTTAGATGCGCAGGTCTGAGCAGACTTTTATCTGCACAAACATGCCACCAATTCACGGGGTCTCAACTTTTTCAGAATAAATCAATAAATCTGTGATGTGATTAGCCAGAAATGTAATTTCACGAGAGACTTCAACTTATGTTGGTCTACCAGAAAAATAGACCTTTTATTGAAACTATCACAAAAATTACATTAAACATTTGTATCGATATTAGCTCTGATTTAATAACTACGTTGACAAGAATTCAAATTAAAACAAACAGACATTGGGAACTTAAACTGTTGGTACATTTACTTGACAGATTAAAAGCTTATGGAAAATAAGAAATAGGAGGAAGAAGATGAAAGCTAAGTTAACTGGAGTTGATTATTTTGAAACCAACCAGGGTGGCATGCCTTTCCCAAACAGGTCCAGCTGTACTTCCGACACGTGCAGCATACAAACAAGCCTCTTTACCTGGTGACGATACGTCTGGTTGAGGTGAGGGCTGAGAAGTTTTTGGACACTAACGGACTGTGTTGTCCAGTGAACGTCCAGATGACTTCGTGCGTGTATATCTGGATTAGACGAGCGGGAGCACGCTTTCACCGGCAGGAACAGGCTCCAATCGCACTGACGGATTTTCAACATAAACAAACTTCAGAAAACAAATTCTTTCAGAAATGAGTGAAAGGATCACAGTAAGGCTTTACTGTGATTCCAGCTGAGACGTGGGTCGAGTTGACACACTGACCGGAGCGTCTCCAGCTTTCCCAGAGGGGAGAGACCAGTTGCGAGTTAGTTCTCCCCAAAGCACTGAAGGCAAAAATGCAGGAAATGACCTTTATATGGGAGGCGGGGTCTCCCCCACCTCCTTAATAACTATTGGCTGAATTTAACAAAATAAGAGATGGGTTTTCATCTCATAGGCAGAACTGTCTCTTGACGGACAACAGGAAAACTGTTTACATAAACAGCCAGATGGACCGGCCTGTGAGCACAGAGAATATTATGGCTAACTTCATAGACAAAACAGAGAAGGAAGCTGCACAGCCTTTACGTCCCAGATTCAGAACCTGCTTGTTCTTGCAGAAATAAAACCAGCAGAAGGTCAAAGCTCATGAAAGTAACAGATCATCATTAAAATGACAAAATATACTGTAGATCAATTCTGAATTAACACACATTAAAGAGAAAGTTCAATCTGATTAATTAGTGTCCATTAATTCATAATAATTGTAAAAAATATAAGTGTCCATTTGTCTCCTTGAGAGTTTCAAGAAGGTGTAACACTGAGAGTTTCAAAGAGATGCAGAGAGGTGTACTTGAAGGTCAAGACAGAAGGCCTGTATCACTACAGTCCCCCTTTTTGGAAGTCATCGCCTGTCCTTGGAGATGAGTTCCAACACGAAAGGATACCACCGAATGTCTCTGACCTCTATGTAATCCAGCAAGTGGGAAAAAAAAGTCAAAAAAAGTTCAAAATTATACTCCCATAATGTTTTTGGAAATTCCATACTGTTCGTAGGTAATCCCATTGCGGTAAGCTTTCAATCCTTTGGAAAACATATGCCTCTTTTCCACCGCTCGGCTCGGCTCGGGTTGGATCGGCTCAGGTCGGCTCAGTTCGGGTCGGGTCACATCTATGTTCTGTTTCCACAGCTTTTTTGTACCCCTTCTGTGGGCGGGGTCCAGAATCCTACTCGTCCAGAAACTGTTTTTTTTTTAAACAACACAGTGTGATCACAACATGTTCATATACTAAATGTATCCTGTTGGAGTTATTTGAAATAAAATTCAATGTTTTATAGACATAAATGTGTCAAGCTACGTCCATTAATTTTCTCCCTTCTACTTTGTATCACATATTATCAATTCTATCAAAAACCACATAGCTGATATTTTTCAAAAAAATCTAGTGTGATCACAACATGTTCATATACGAAATGTATCCTGTTGGAGTTATTTGAAATAAAATTCAATGTTTTATAGACATAAATGTGTCAAGCTACCACCATTAATTTTCTCCCTTCTACTTTGTATCACATATTATCAATTCTATCAAAAACCACATAACTGATATTTTTCAAAAAAATCTAGTGTGATCACAACATGTTCATATACGAAATGTATCCTGTTGGAGTTATTTGAAATAAAATTCAATGTTTTATAGATGTGTCAAGCTACCACCATTAATTTTCTCCCTTCTACTTTGTATCACATATTATCAATTCTATCAAAAACCACATAACTGATATTTTTCAAAAAAATCTAGTGTGATCACAACATGTTCATATACGAAATGTATCCTGTTGGAGTTATTTGAAATAAAATTCAATGTTTTATAGATGTGTCAAGCTACCACCATTAATTTTCTCCCTTCTACTTTGTATCACATATTATCAATTCTATCAAAAACCACATAGCTGATATTTTTCAAAAAAATCTAGTGTGATCACAACATGTTCATATACGAAATGTATCCTGTTGGAGTTATTTGAAATAAAATTCGAATTTTTATAATTTATTTTCGTTGTGCAAGCACAGGTTTTGGAAAAAGTCAAAGCGAAACTACTTTAAATGCAGCATATTTGACCACTACGTGACAATATTAAAGCGTGGTTAAGCTCAGGAGCCCTCGTACTATAAAGTCAGCTATGAAATATATTTTATACCTGTTCATTGAGCTACATTTAAAGACATAAAGCCGCCCGCGCGCCGCGTGTTGCTCGTGGCGAACCTATTTTTTGAAATCCTGCAGTTTTGAGCAGTACGTGATTTTATTAAGGACACGTTCAGCTGAAGACCCATCTTTGCTATAAATTTAAAAAATAATAATTGTTTTTACCGTGTTTATCATGTAAAGTCCTGCAGTGATCGCGTCCCTTGCTTCCGTGAAAACTGCTCGAGTCTCCTCCTTCCTCCTTCCGGAGCGGGTCAGCTCGCCTCAGTACACCTATGAAACCAGCCCGAAAATCTCGAGAAATCTCGCGCGGCTCAGCACGGAATATCCGGTGGAAAAGGATGAAAGGGGGTCTCTGCGACGCACATATGACGTAACCAGTGGCGGCTGGTGATATTTTTTTATGGGGGGGCGCCATAAATTTTTTTTAAGCATGTGTAGAAGTATGCATAATTATGTTTGTATACTGTAAAGTAAGTTTGTTCATGTTTTTTATTTGTATATATCAGGTGTATCCATTTGTATAAAACTATCATTAATAAAACATGGTTCATCTTCACCTTGTTTGAGGCATCAGTGTGAAAAGAGAATGGGAGTGTTCTGCTTCCACTTTTCAATTGTTAGACAACTTCTATCATATTCTGTTATTATTTTAGTAATACAAGTTCATAACATAAATAGAATTGTGAGGGTCCAGACTTAAATAAGGACAAAGGTGTTCAAAAATCCACCAAATAATTCAATTTAACAGTTCCAAAAATAAACTAACAAATAATTAAATTTCAATGAAAAATAAATCAAAAGATAATAACAAATTTGGCCCAACTTAAACAGGTCAACTGAAGTCTAACAAGGAGGAATGATTCCAGATTAGATTTTAAATAACTGATTTATGGGGAAGAAAAATGATCTATTTTACTGTGATCCACCTGATGAGCTCCACTTATACTTAACGCTGCAGTCAAGTCCTCTTCGCTGGAGCATTGATGCCTACTCATGGTATTTATGCTTCTAGCCAGTTTCTGAGTACAATACTTTGAGAGACACTTACCTTGTTTTTTGTTGTGTTTCCAGTCCTCGTTTCCATCTTGGTCCTGGGACCAGTTCTCTGCTCATCGTGTCTTGCCCTCCAACCACTTGCCTGCCTCATTTCGCCCTCTGGGATTCATCTCAAGGAACTAAGGATTTCTCTGTAAAATAACAAACAAAACTAGATCAATCATCTTGAAAGAGCCTTCTGGTCAAGCCTTTCTGACAGTTTGTTTCATCTTCTAGGAAATCCAGAAGATCCCTGTACATGTGTACAGTATATAGACTTGCACTGTAAATAATAAACACTGTTACTTTTGCACCTCTTCGTCTTGTGTCGTTCTGGGTCTCATTACCAACTGGGTAAACCTTTGAAATCATAACACTATGACCACTTTATTGTTCTTTTTACATATTTTGTGCTAATTTCAGCTTACTTTTTTGTTGCTAGTTTTATATCTTTCAAAATATGAAACTTTCCCTTAAACATTATTCTCTTAAATCTGTTTTCTTTTTTATCTTGTTGAGATTTTAGCTACTGTTCTGCTACTTTTCTGCTACTTTTAACTAGCATTTTGATACTTTCAGCAAAAAAAAATGCTACTTTAGCTAGTGTTTTGCTACTCATCAATATTTTCCTCTTTTTGCTGAAGCTTAGCAGTTTAAGCATCTGTCTTTTAGCTACTATATGTCATGTGTTTGCCCCTCACAGCCAGCCATGTTCATGTTTGTTGTTAAAGAAACTGAAGTGACCTAAAATCCGATATCAGTCTCCTTAAGTTGGTCACCCACCAGACTGGTCTAAGGGTCTTTTCTTCCACTTTATGATAAAGAGGCTCTGGGTCCTGCAAGGACAATAACCTTCACATCAACGTGAAGAAGACAAAGGAGATGATTGTGGACTTCAGAAGGAACAAACAAACCCCACACACCCCACTGAACATTGGAGGATCTGCAGTGGAAGTGGTCTCCAGCTACAAGTACTTAGGTGTACGGTACACATGAACGATAACCTCAGCTGGAGCAACAACACCACCAGCCTGATCACGAAAGTTCATCAGAGACTCTACTTCCTCAGACGGCTGAGATGAGCTGGTCTGAGAAGTTCAGACCTCACCTCCTTCTACAGGTGTGCAGTGGAGAGAGCAAATAAATAGAATCAATCTACTGTATTTTTTTAGTACCAGAGTTCTCTTAAATATTCCTAATATTAAAGGTCCTGAGTTGACTCCTAATGCATCTTAGCATATATAACATTTCACCATATAAATGTACCTTAAATGTTTCAATGTTAATAAGCTAGTAACTTGCAAGAGACTTTGTTTTCATTCTCCAGATCAATACAGTGTTAAAAATAGTAAAACACCACAAGTGAAAAAAATACTCACTTTTGGGATATGGGAAGTCACCTGCTGCATGAAGGTTAAGCTGGACATCTTGGATCTTCTTCTGTACACCACCTGTCTGTTACACAGGTGGTAGATTGGAAATAATCACTGCTGGTGTGTAGAGATGAAGGTGTTGTGTGGATTTTTTTCTGTAAAGAAAGTACAGAAGGCACATTAATTATGTATTTTTTTTTAGCATTTTCCACATTGCTTGAAGTGCTTTGTGTACACATATGTAATCACATTTTAACTTTCTTAATACAACATAAATAATAATATCCAGGTTATTTCAATTGCATTGATCCATCCACAGTGATCTTTATAATATTAAAATTAAATTCAAATAATTATATAATCACTGTTTCATAACATGAAAAATTCAAACTATTTAATGCTTAAATCTTTCTGCTACTTGATTTATTTAAGTTTAGTGTCTTTGAAACAACAGCACAACTTATAATGAAACTAAAGTTTAACTAAACTAAACTAAAACTAAAGTTTATTTATTCATTCAGATTTATTCATCAGAAAATTTGCAACTGCTGCTAAACGAAACGAGACAAAAGTTAACTAACACAGACAGACACTCTGAGGAGTAAACAGTTCATGATGAGCTGAAGATGGACAGACAGGAGTCATCTTCACACATTCGGGTTTATAACTAGCAAGTAGCAACTTTGCAGTACACCACACCATGAGCACAGCTAGTAGCTACTGTAACTGACTGAAACAACCACACACACACGACACCACGTCCCGAACACAGATGAAAACAGCTCAAACTTTGCTCATGTGTGCTCAGCGATTTATTAAACTCACTAATTATTACTTGCTTACCTGTGTAGAAAGGCACCATTAATAATTACAGCTGTTTCAACGTCGCTAGTTGGCCGTGTGAAGCTCTGACTGTAAACAGAGAGATGGTCCCCCTCCTTCCTTGGCTCGAACCGGAAGTGCTGGCGAATGGCGATCCGTGGCGATAAGAGACGAGTCCAGGCTCGAGAGCGGCGGAAAATGCGACCTGTACAGTTCAATAATTTTGTACAGATGGGACATAAACTACGGCCGCTAGCGGCCGCTAGTTATAATTAGATTCAATGGAAAAGCATGGGAAAAGCCCCCAGGCGGCGCCGAGCGGGGAAACCGGAAGTACGTCACTCACAATCAGAAAACGTTTTTTGAAACAAACAAAACAATCATTACTCATAAAATATTTATCCTACACAACTAAAAACATATATGCATGCATTTCGAAATATTTTTATTTTATTATTTCACTTTTATAAAAAATAAAAAATCTTCAAATGGTGAAGAAGAAGAGCTGCAGATCCAAGGAGGAGCGGCGCCCCTAGCGCCCTCTAGTGGCGGCCGCCTCTGGACGTAACATCCGACCCGAGCCGACCGGTGGAAAAGGGACTATAGTCTGTTAACCCATGGAAAACTGAGTCTGTGATCCCTTGGAAACAAAGTCTTATAATCCACAACGGTAAATCCACAACGATGGGGGTTATTGATTTCATCAGCAAGAATGGTTTTTAATCAGCATGTAGAGGGGATCCCTCGATTGAAGCAGAGGAGGCGGGCCTTGGATGAAGGTTGAAGACCAACGTTGGATCAGCAGGTCCCCACATCGAAGGTTGCAGGCTGGATGGCTTCCAGTCGGTGCCACCCTGGTTCAATGTGTCATGCAATTATGTGGTTTTAGGTGGGCTTATGATTGGGATTTTACATTAGGCCCTACCTATATGCACCTGGTATGTAAGCTATCATGGATTAGATCAGCTACAATTACCAATTAAGGGGTGGATCAATGCTGTAAAAATCAGAAATAGGGATCTATACCTATAGAAATGTGGAGGGCTTCTGTAACGAAGGCCTCTTCTTTCAAACTATTCCTCCATTCATTATTTAGTTTAGGTTAAACTAAAAAAAAAAATGAAATCTAGTTTGGTCTAAATGTCTGTTGTCTTTTAGACGAACGACGCAAGATTTGGTATTCCCTATAAATTTTGAAGTCTATGGCGAGACTCATCAAAATGAATAGATCTAGAATAGAAACGATCGAATCGGTTCTATCTAAATGATTGGGAGATCAGTGTAGATTATAGTACCTTAAGTAGTATTAATCTACAATGACTCTTCAAAGATTGAGATCTTTAACAAAATGAACAGCATGTTGGCATAGTTAAATCCATTTAAGTCTTCAACTTATCAACAATCAAAACCTCTTTTGGCTGGGAGTGTTCAGAAAACAATAACAACTTCAATAACACAAAAGTAGCAATCAAGCAACTAAAAACAACGTTTCACTACGTCAAACTCACTCTGGTCGTCAGATTCCAACGTGTCACACACAAGAAAAACAGTTCTTAGCTTTATAACCGATGTCAATTAAATCCTGCAGATTTAAACGGTTGTTAAGGTTAGTTTTTGTTGTGGGTTTTATGCTTAGCGTTTCTAAGTTCTAGTTGGAACGGTTTCTTTTCGCAACTAGAATAGTTTAAACTGTTTAGTTTATTTACTATCCTGTGCTTGGACGACCTTGTTTTCCCATGAAGTCTGTGAGTTTGCGAGATCTTTGTCGTTTGTGGGGTTATTGAAATCTTTGTCCTTGACATGGGCATGCCTAACATCACCCCCCTGTGGTCATGGGGGACCACGCGCACAGGTGTGGACGTCCGTCCATGGGCACGAGTTAGGATGCCATTGTTTAGTTCAGGCTGTTTGCGCAGCTTAGAGTAGACAGTACGCAGGAACTTCTTAGGTTTCGGCCAACGTGTCTCTGTACGTTTACCTCTTTCTGCGTAATTCAGGTGTGTCACAACTGTCAGCGCCGTCGCAGGCGTGCCTCTGTCGTTGTGATGTATGTCTTCCCACTTCATGAATGAAGAGGTGCACTTTGAGTCTGTAAGAACTATGTCATTGCTGAGTAGTTCTAGATTCAAATGCTCTTGAACCAAGGTTTCATCGAAAGCCTGGCTGATGGCTGAATTATCTGCCCCAGAGGACAGCACTGCGTTCTCGGTGTGTGATCCTTGGACCTCTACACCGTCCTCTACCTGTGGTAGGAAGTGTGAGTTTGCCCCCCTTTTGTTTGAGGAGGGGTCCTCAAAATCTGTAACCACGAAGTCCAAGTGACTGTCAGCGTGTTGTAGACTGTCACTTTCTGGACTCAGATGTCCTTGAACCAAGAATTCACTGAAACCTTGGCTGTATGCCGAATCACCTGTCCCACAGGACAGTACAGCGTCATCGGTGTGGGACCCTTGGATCTCCACACCTTCTTCTACCGGTGGTAGGCAGTGCTCAGTGAGTGCTGAAGGTGTCAGCTCGCAGAGGAGGTTCTCGTGTTGGTCCAGAGTCTGGTCCACCTGTTGAGTCTCCTCTGTCTCACCTGTATATGAAGGTTCACTTACCGGGCTGTGGTCTCGGTTGGGGAATCCCATGTGACCTCAGCGGTACCTGTTGTTAGACAGTCAGTGTCCTGACCTTGGGGAGGTACCACGATTGGCAGTGGACTGCTCACTGTGGCCCACATTGTCTGATTGCCATAATTTATAATCGCTTCAAAGCGATTAATAAAATCTTGGCCAACCACAAATGGAGTCTGGAGTGAGTCAAGTTCAGACACATATACCGGGTGGTATAGTGACATTTCGCCAATCTGCATGTGAACCATGGCTATTAGGGTTGTTCTCGTCTTTGCAAGGCCTTGTTGCTCACCATAAGTGTCTTTCACAAAGGGTATTTGCCTGCCAACATCGTTAGCGGCGGTCCTTAGCTCCTCAAACAGTTTGGCTGACATGATAGACACGTCTGAGCCGCAAACCAGGAGTGCTTCTTGCGCGAGGACCCCTTCCAATGTGAGTGGCAGGTAAGCTCTCTTAGCTATTCCCCTTTTTATAAAGTTACACAGAAACCATTCAGGTTTTTCCACACGTTTCTGTGTACGTGTGACTCTGTCTGTGTAATCGTCGTCGCTGTCAGCATCATGATGGCTGTCTGCCTCATGACCTTCAGGATGTGGATTTTCAGCAATTTGTTTGCTGTCAGCATCTGGACTTTCAGGACGCTGATCATCAGCAATTTGTTTGCTGTCAGCATTTATGTCAGTGTTGACGTTGTTGTTGTCAACTGTGTGCACTGAGTTGTTGCAAAAGGCAGTGCTGCGCGTCGCTTCATCAGGATGAACAACGTTGTTTGTGTTATCATCAAGGACAACGTCACACGTTGTGTCAGCTTGGTCAACCACTGTAACATTCAAATCATTTGACAAACAACTCACAACCTCAGTCACGTCCACGCGCGGAGGCGCCGTTTCCATAATCTGGAGCATGTGTGACTCATTGCATGTCTCAAACTGTGCAGTTCGAGGGGCAGGGGCAGGAGGGCCGCATCTCGTGGGTACATGTTGGGGCAGACCATTTTTCAACGGTTCACGGTGCCCATGCAACCTCCTTCGAATTTCACCTACTGTGAGATCCATGAGAGAACTCTTTTGGTTCGATCCGAACCATCTGGGTTCATCTAGAGAGCGAACACCTGCCTTGTGTGGTTCTTTGCTCTTCTCAGGGTTTTCAACCTGAGGGGCAGGGGCAGCAGAACTCCCTGTGAACCAATCTGAGTCACCGTTCCAGCTGGAACTGATCTGTTGTTTGTTATCATGAAAAACCTGTTCACATTTGCACTCTGAAGGAGAGGGAACCTCTTCTACTTCCTGCGAGTGGGATGTGACCTTTTGACCTGGGCACACCACTGAGGGTGTTTTTCGCTGTTCGAGCATGTCAAAAAATTCCATAGCACATTGTTTAATTTCTGCCATGGTACTCTCTTTGCAATTAACATTGAAGCGAACACATTTCATTATGAAAGGTATTAGATTCAAAGTGAAACGACTTTTAAACAGGTAATCTTCCTCAATTCCAGGGACAGTTTTATCCCCTGTGTAAACAGAGAGGAGCCTGTCGTAAAACACCAGGGGATGTTCACCTGGTTCCTGAAGGACGTTCTTTGCAGCTAAGTGCCTATCATTTGTTGATGCACCTGCTAGAACGTCCATCTTTGTACTGATTTTCTGTGAGAAATCAAGTAAAGTGGGTCTTATTTCACAGTGTGCAGTCTCACCATGTGATGCCTTCGGCAGTCAACATGGAGTCCAAGATGTGAGATCAAAGAAAAATCAGTGATTTATATTAATTTGTCGACCTTGTGACAAGGTCAAACAAAATCTGCTGTTTTTGTGTGATTTTTGTGAAAATCAAGACAAAAGGTGCCTCATGTGTGATAATCTAAACTTGCAGTTTAAAATAAACAGGGACAGACAGCATGTTTTGTACAGAATTGATGATAAAAGTGTCAAGTTTTATCAAAAAGCAGACGTGTCTGTATTACTTCTGTGAAACTGTGCTGCCATCAACATTTGATTATATGTGAAAATCAAACGAAAAGGTGCTGTGTCCTCAACATTTCAAAATGTACTCTATTCAAAAACAGGAAAGTTGAAATATTAGATACAGTCGCATCAAACTGTATTCTTAGACGTGACCAGCAGATGGGGGCACCGCGCTGGATAAGTCTATCACAGCGAGCGCAATTCTCTTTCTGACCGCTATAGAGGCGCTGTTATCACCTGTGAGCGCAGCCGTGATCTGCCAAACATTCACAGACGTCTAACAACGGGTCAAAAGCATCAATCAGAAATATCCAGAGCTTTGACGTGACAAAACTCTCGAACCCCAGCCTCACAAAATACGAAACGATGTGAGAAACATTGGTTGAACTGTGAAATCTTTTAAACTGCGTTTAAAAGAAATAAAGTCGGACCCATAAAGGAGCTGCAGCTCCCGGCGTCACGTGACCTGGTCACATGGCGATCGGCAGTTTTAGAACAACTGACTCAATCCACCCATTAAAATCACAAAAACACCGCGTTTAAACAGTCTTTTCAATGACAGTAATGGACAAACAAGCATGGAAACTTGTCTGGGACAAACAGCTGAAATGAAAGTTGACGAGCGTCAACACCTACAGCGTAATCGACTAATCACAGCGAAGACAGAACTGTAGTTCCAAAACCCAAGTGTTCATGGGAAACTGTGTCTTCCAAACCTAACGCCACCCACGTGTGACGCGCCGTTCGAGCGGTGCGGTGTGTTCACGGACCTATGGTCGGTCGAACAAAAGCGTGGAACGGACTTTTCAACGTTCTAAAACAGTCATAAATATCGCAAAACACCGCGGTTAAGCCAGTCTTCGACGATATCACGTGCATAGAACTCAAACAACACAAATAAACCGTCAGAAATGTGTACATAAATGAATCTGACAACCAGCAGTCTACAGAAACCAACGTTCTTGAACACGACACACAATGGACCAATCACAGCGTTTTAAGCAGCCATCTTGTCTCGGTACCGCTAACGACTAGCTCGACCCAAAGAACTGGACACACTTTCACAAAATAAACGTATTTTTACACCGCAGAAAATTCTGTAAATGAGCTCAACACATCCAGGCTAACTCCCACGCCCCCCAAAGAAGGCAGCACGCTAACTGTGTACAACAACGGACTTTACGTCACTCGGAACCGGATCCTGTCCGGTCCAATCTGAGAGGGTCCAATCGAACCTCACAACACACGTTGTAACAGAAAAAGGCACTTAATGGAGCAGCATAATAATGTGTGACACAGCTTTTCAACAGAAAACCGCAGATGTAATACAATGAAGCAGAGGTGACACGGCGGTCACAACAACGAAAAATGCATGCAGCCTCGCAACACGTTATGAACGTCTCACAAACACAGACACAACATTTATCACTCAACAGCTTCCTGCATACGTTGGAATGTGAAAGAAAAAATAATTCTAACGGGAAACGCACCAGACAATGCCACGATTAGCAATCTCTGACACACTCACCAGCCAAAACCATTCTATAAGTCCACAACAGGATGCAAACTATGCCAACAAATACCGTGACAATACGCTACAAAAACAACTTAATCAATTTAATCTTTCAGAAGACCGTACGCGGCCACCAATATGTAACGAATAATGTGGGGTAAGGTATTTAAACACTTACTGGACCACCATTATTGTAGAGATATAGGACTTACTGGTCAGTTTACTGACTTCCCTATATTTTTAGATGCGCAGGTCTGAGCAGACTTTTATCTGCACAAACATGCCACCAATTCACGGGGTCTCAACTTTTACAGATTTTATTCCAAAAATTAATGATTTTTTTTTTTAAACACTTTATTTATAAGATTTTCAAGTACATTTATATATAAAAAAAATAAAAAGACAAAACAAAAACAATAACAACAGAAAAAGGGGACAAAAGACAAGCAACTAATATATAAAGTAAACATAACCAATAGATACATAAATAAATGAAATGATTGGGCAAGATTCACAATTACAGTATATTACCGTACTCAACTGTCCATTTTATCAAGAAGACACTGAAGTAATGTGGTTGAATAAAAGGAGCATTATTGGTCTTTTATATATTCCAACACTGGATTCCATATTCTTGAAAACTTAAGAGTGTTACCAGAAAGTTCATATCTCAGTCTTTCCACATGCAGAATACTTATGAGTTCATTCAGCCAGGTCTCAAATTTAGGGGCTAAATCAGACTTCCATAGTTTCAGAATACACCTTTTTGCAATCATCGTACCAAAAGTTAGAGCAATACGCATGTTACAATCTAGGTTTTTCAAGGTGTTGGAGTACCCCAGCAGAGCAGTTTCAGGATCAGGTGTGACAGTGATGTTAANTTTTTTTTTTTCAACACTTTATTTATAAGATTTTCAAATACATTTATATATAAAAAAATAAAAAGACAAAACAAAAACAATAACAACAAAAAAGGGGACAAAAGACAAGCAACTAATATATAAAGTAAACATAACCAATAGATACATAAATAAATGAAATGATTGGGCAAGATTCACAATTACAGTATATTACCGTACTCAACTGTCCATTTTATCAAGAAGACACTGAAGTAATGTGGTTGAATAAAAGGAGCATTATTGGTCTTTTATATATTCCAACACTGGATTCCATATTCTTGAAAACTTAAGAGTGTTACCAGAAAGTTCATATCTCAGTCTTTCCACATGCAGAATACTTATGAGTTCATTCAGCCAGGTCTCAAATTTAGGGGCTAAATCAGACTTCCATAGTTTCAGAATACACCTTTTTGCAATCATCGTACCAAAAGTTAGAGCAATACGCATGTTACAATCTAGGTTTTTCAAGGTGTTGGAGTACCCCAGCAGAGCAGTTTCAGGATCAGGTGTGACAGTGATGTTAAAGACAGATGAAAACCATTGAAAGATAAGAGACCAAAAATTATGTAAATTTGGACAAAACCACCAAAGGTGGGCTAGAGTACCTTCTGCTGCTTGACATCTGTTACAAAGTGAAGAAAGATTAGGAAAAAATTTATTTAATTTTGTTTTAGAATAATGTAATCTATGAACTACCTTAAACTGAATCAGTTGAAGCCTGGCATTAATTGAACAAGACTTGATGTTCTTTAATATTTCATCCCATGTTTCATCCTCGATCTCAATAGCAAGCTCACCTTCCCAGGCTTTTTTAATTTTACTCGTGGAAAAATCCAAAGTGCCTGAGAAAAAGCGAACCAACTCAGAGATCAAATGTTTTGCTTCAGGAGGGCCTAGGAGAGATTTTAACAATACATTTTTCTCAGATGGTAATTTATATGACTTTGTAACTTGTTGGATATAATGTCTCATTTGTAAATACCTAAAAAATTGAGATTTTGCAATAGAAAATTTGGATTGCAATTGTTCAAAGGAGCCTAAATGTCCATCAACATAAA
This sequence comes from Garcialebias charrua, assembly GCA_038048925.1. Classification (NCBI taxonomy): domain Eukaryota; kingdom Metazoa; phylum Chordata; class Actinopteri; order Cyprinodontiformes; family Rivulidae; genus Garcialebias; species Garcialebias charrua. The sequence continues at coordinate 11,556 of JBBPBX010046053.1, read as the reverse complement.
GATCCTCTAAACAGACAATACCCATACAACTCCACTCTCTAAAGGCAGTATCTGTAAGAGATGGCAAAAAGTCATGATTCTGCCAAACTGGAGCGTAAATTGTGATGTGCGGGAGTGCACAATGTTTTCTAATTTGATTCCAGATCTTCTGGGTGTTTAACAAAGTAAAATGATCCTTCCTAAAGACCGCAGAAGGCCTTGGGGATGAAAAGAGGATTGCAGGAAGAGAAGTCTTGTGGGTTAGGCTTTTTTCAATGGTTAGCCAAGGAGGTGAGGTAAACCTCTCCCCCTTCTCAAAGCCATATTGCCAGTACACCATAACTCTGACATTGGCGGCCCAATAATAGTGCAAAAAACAAGGCAAACCCAAACCCCCACAGTCTCTAGATTTTTGAAGATGACTTTTAGCGATCCTGTGTGTTTTGTACCCCCAGACAAATGGTATGATAATAGAATCTAAAAGTTTAAAAAAAGACTTGGGTAAGAAGAGAGGAATGTTCTGGAATAAATACAAAAATTGCGGCAGTGAGACCATCTTGATAGCATTTACACGTCCAATCAAGGATAAAGGTAGAGTTCTCCATTTTTCTATATTCTCCTTGAGTTTGGTCAACTTCTCTGTAAAATTTAGTTTGAAAAGGTCATTTGGTTTTTTTGAAATTTTGATACCCAAATATTTCACATATTCAGAATTTAATTTAAAAGGCGTAACTGTCACAAATAATGGATCCAATTCATTAGCTATTGATATAAGCTCACTTTTCTGCCAGTTAATTGTATAACCAGATACCTTCCCAAATGAATTAACAAGCTGCAGTAAATGTGGAATTGACTGTTCAGGGTCAGATATAAAGAGGGCCACATCATCCGCATATAAAGAGATTTTATGATCAATTCCACCTAATGTTATAGGTTTAATAAGGACATGGTTCCTTATACTAATTGCCAAAGGTTCGATAGATAAAGCAAAAAGGAGCGGGGAGAGGGGGCACCCCTGCCGCGTACCTCTTTTCAAAGGGAAGGAGGGGGACCTATCTAAGTTAGTAAGTACTGAAGCTGTAGGCCGAGAGTACATTATACGGACCCAAGAGATAAAAGATGAACCCAGACCAAATCTCTCCAGAACCTTCAAAAGATACGGCCATTCAACTTGGTCAAAAGCCTTCTCTGCATCTAGACACAGGATGGCTTGCTTAGAGGATTTATCAAAAGAATGATACATAATGTCCACCACACGTCTAACATTAAAGAAAGAGTATCGATTTGGGATAAAACCAGTCTGATCAGTATGAATAATGGTTTCTATACATTTAATTAATCTATTTGCAAGTATTTTAGTGAGTATCTTAAAATCTAGATTAAGCATGGAAATTGGACGATATGATGAAGGCTCTGTTTCATCCCTATCCGGCTTCAACAGTAATGAGATATTGGCGTCATATAGGGTTGGAGGGAGGCCTTCCGATTTTATTGAGTGTAAAAACATTCTATGTAGAATTGGAACAATTTGATTAGCAAAGTTCTTGTAAAATTCAATGCCAATTCCATCGGGGTCTCAACTTTTTCAGAATAAATCAATAAATCTGTGATGTGATTAGCCAGAAATGTAATTTCACGAGAGACTTCAACTTATGTTGGTCTACCAGAAAAATAGACCTTTTATTGAAACTATCACAAAAATTACATTAAACATTTGTATCGATATTAGCTCTGATTTAATAACTACGTTGACAAGAATTCAAATTAAAACAAACAGACATTGGGAACTTAAACTGTTGGCACATTACTTGACAGATTAAAAGCTTATGGAAAATAAGAAATAGGAGGAAGAAGATGAAAGCTAAGTTAACTGGAGTTGATTATTTTGAAACCAACCAGGGTGGCATGCCTTTCCCAAACAGGTCCAGCTGTACTTCCGACACGTGCAGCATACAAACAAGCCTCTTTACCTGGTGACGATACGTCTGGTTGAGGTGAGGGCTGAGAAGTTTTTGGACACTAACGGACTGTGTTGTCCAGTGAACGTCCAGATGACTTTGTGCGTGTATATCTGGATCAGACGAGCGGGAGCACGCTTTCACCGGCAGGAACAGGCCCCAATCGCACTGACGGATTTTCAAAATAAACTTCAGAAAACAAATTCTTTCAGAAATGAGTGAAAGGATCACAGTAAGGCTTTACTGTGATTCCAGCTGAGACGTGGGTCGAGTTGACACACTGACCGGAGCGTCTCCAGCTTTCCCAGAGGGGAGAGACCAGTTGCGAGTTAGTTCTCCCCAAAGCACTGAAGGCAAAAATGCAGGAAATGACCTTTATATGGGAGGCGGGGTCTCCCCCACCTCCTTAATAACTATTGGCTGAATTTAACAAAATAAGAGATGGGTTTTCATCTCATAGGCAGAACTGTCTCTTGACGGACAACAGGAAAACTGTTTACATAAACAGCCAGATGGACCGGCCTGTGAGCACAGAGAATATTATGGCTAACTTCATAGACAAAACAGAGAAGGAAGCTGCACAGCCTTTACGTCCCAGATTCAGAACCTGCTTGTTCTTGCAGAAATAAAACCAGCAGAAGGTCAAAGCTCATGAAAGTAACAGATCATCATTAAAATGACAAAATATACTGTAGATCAATTCTGAATTAACACACATTAAAGAGAAAGTTCAATCTGATTAATTAGTGTCCATTAATTCATAATAATTGTAAAAAATATAAGTGTCCATTTGTCTCCTTGAGAGTTTCAAGAAGGTGTAACACTGAGAGTTTCAAAGAGATGCAGAGAGGTGTACTTGAAGGTCAAGACAGAAGGCCTGTATCACTACACTAACTTACCTTTGAAAAAATATCAGGGTGAATGAGCCTTCAGGTGTCGCTTCAGATTCGTAGTTTTTTCCACCAAGTTTTAATCCACATTTACCTCCGTCTCTCTCGACAACGATACATTCGGTTCTTCTTTCAGTTGGGTTAAATACAAAATAAGTCCATAAATCCTTTCTGGGCTTGCGTCCACCGAGCCCCTTCGTGCAACGTGCAGCATCTTCCATGGTCCAGGTTGAAAGGAAGTCACACAGGTGAGCGCGCGGCGCGTGGCGCATCAGCACCGCGGTGGTGGGCGTGACCAAACAGCTGACTTTCCGACACAGAATATAATTATGGGCAGAAATATAAATTATTGACGGACCACCGACTAACATTTTCGTTCAGTCTCGTCTCGTCAACGAAAACTCACACATATTTCGTCATGTTTTAGTCATTAAAGAGCAATGTTTAATTCGTTACCGTCTCATTATTGTCATGAAAAAAGGAGGCATTGACGAATTTTTTTTGTCACCGTTACGTTAACGAAAACAACACTGCTCAGCACCATCTTTATTATTTTGTCACATGATGTCTCTAACAACCAAAGAAAAAGGCTATTCCATCTTGTTACTGCTGAGTGGAGAAATCTCCGGTCTAGACATGGTGTAGGGCCTGGGGAGTGGATGTGCATGTGTGTTGACCTCTGGGTGACATGACATGAAACATGGCATGAAAGGAGCTGTGCCTTCAGATTTGCCATGCAGTTGGGAGCACATAATATGAGAAGAACTGTTTCAGTGACCGCTCTATGATGACTCAGTTTTGTGATGGCATAATGCTTTTGGGCATATCCCTAGTCCACTTTGATGATCTTTAAGGCTTTTTTCTGGCTGTTATCTAACTGCCTATCTGTAAAACATTCATCCAGGCAAAGCAGTAGCACACCATGATACTCCTGACCTGGGCTTTGTGGACAATGGCTATGCTGTTAAGGTCAAATTTGCCAGCCAGTAGTAATAATGACAGAAAGTACAGTACTTCACTGCACATTTGTAGATGTTAGACAGAGAACCAGTCTGTGTAGGTGAGATCTCAACTCATAGATCTAGAATCTCCATATTCTTCTTGAGATTGATTGTGCTCCCAAATAAGAGATTAGGTTTAGATTGAGTACTTCTTTATACAAAGTAGGTGTGGAAATTCCAGTGTTTTCCACTCTAAATACAGTACCTCTTTCAGCTACTGAGTGGCAGGGTGAATCTAAAGGTTCTCAGCTGTCTCCTATACAGCTAATGCAGCTTCTCCAGCATAAAAGGCTGAATGGAACCAGAACCCAGTGAAGGAACATTGTTTGCCACATGGTACTCAATCTGCAGCCCTAGTGCGATCTTTCTACATTAAAGTATTACTAACCCATGTGTTCTCATGTGTTCCTTGAAGTTCTCAACTACCACCTTTAATCATTGGGTCTCCTCCATCCAAGCTCAAGCCTCCTTGTTTCTCCTCATATGTACCTGAAGTACAGTATGTACCTCTTGGAAACCCTTGCCTTGGAGCCACCATCTGAAACTCGTTCTATAAGCAAACCAAACATCAGTTCACCCTTAGTGTCCAATCGGACACTCAAACTGGTACTCACCTACTGCACTTATCTGATAATGCCCAATGTCCTCTTGGTCCTGGAATCTCCTGCCCTCATCCCCAAACCTGCAACACATAATAAGCAACTACTCTAAACAATCTCCAAAGAATTATACACACCACATCTTGTCTTTAGCAGATCCTCCCACACACCTGATGAACATATTTTTTGTAACTAAACAACTTACCTTTTATTACTTGTGTCTGCATGTTTGTTAGCTTTCAGCATTTTAACTATGGGTATAGAATACATAGTTCCCACACACGCCCCCAGTATTGCGCAATACCGGCTTCCGCACCACATCTAAAGGCGGAAAAGGCGAGCAAGATGGCGAACAAGCAGACGCGAACAACCAGAGCAAATTATACGGACAAAAACACGAGCTACACACAGCTAAAGACATTACAGGTAGTCCCCGACTTACAAGCGCTCTGACCTACGAGGTTCCGGACTTACGAGCTGGCGAATTTTTTGAAAAAACGCAAAAAATACCGAGTTTTTCTGTGTTTTTTCACCACAGTTCGTTAGCTAAACATGTGGACACACGTTTCCGATCATTTTTATGCACTCGTAAGCAGTTTTTCGATGAAAAACGAGTGTTTGTAGTCGCGCTAGCAAAACCGTTCCAACTTACGAGCGAAATTTCCGGACTTACGAGACACGTGGCGGTCGTTCCGAATTACGAGATTTTCATGTTACGAGCAACTCGTTGTAACGGAACTCGCTCGTAAGTCGGGGACTACCTGTACTAGCTTCACCAAGGAACAAGAGCAAAATGGCAGTGGTCGGAGTTAAATGAGTTTGAGAAAGAAATAATGGCAGACGAATCGGACAACTAGTCACAAAGTAGTTACTCTATCATTAATTATTTAATTACTACGAGGAGCACACACCGGCTTCACAGCGCAGAGCTTCACAGCTTTAAATCCCAAAAAGATGTGTAAACTGTCAATCATATCTAACCAGCTAAATAAAGGTTTAGCTAAAATAACACACAGACAGCACAAACAGTCCAAGCTGAACACGGACCAAAACCAGCACTTTGAGTGTTACCGTGTTGGAAGTTAGCATGTCGCGTTAGCATCCGTCGCACGGAGGCTCGCGGCGAGCTCAGGTAGGTCGCACGGCGTGGATCCGTCGCGGCCGCGGGGGCACGTCCCATGGGACCGACGCGTCGCCCGCACGACTTGGCTCCCGTCCTCCTTCCCCCACTGGGGCGGTCTCCCCGCCGGTCCTCCGACCGTGGTCCAGGCATGAGGAGGCCGTTGTCGCGTTAGCGAGATGCTAAGCTAACCACATCAAGACGGTGTTGCTAAATAATGGAAAAAAAACCCAGCTCTAACACACAGACAGTTGTACTCTAACATTGTTCTGACATAGTTTCACAAAATGATTTATGTAGAATATTTTGTTTACCGGCCAAAAGGACGACGTCTTCTGAGCAGATCCGAGCAGTCAGAGAGAGATGGAGCTGCTGTGAGCTTCTCCGATGAGATAAATCCTTCACGTTTACTTTTTTTTGGATTAAGTGAAACCTGCGCGTTGCCCAAACGTCTACCCGACTGGAACACCCACTGACCCAACACGAAGTAACCATTGCAATTAATTAGAAATTAACAAAAAAAACAACGTGAAAAATGAACATCCAGAGACTGCGCTCTAACTGCTGCTCTGCCTTCCTGTATGAGGGTCAAACCGGAAATGCCCGTTATGTGACGTCACATGGGAACTATGTATAAGAAAATCATTACAAAAAATGACAATAGTATCATCACTTTGCACTAACCGTGTTCAAAGGTGACTCTCCATGCATCAGCCCACCTCCTGGTGTTGTCCAGATCTTTGTTTAATCTTGTTGCAATCTCAGTCCTGTTTGATGAGGTTATGGATGCCCTGAAGGTGGAATAGTCAAAACACAAATATGTTTTTACAATGTTCCATTGTTGATTGTCGCTATTGTCATCTGACATATTACAGCGACAGCTAACTTCACTGCTGCTGCCTGATGTTTCAGTTGGTTGGGCTAACCTCAAGACTGCACAGCTGGCTTCTTTATAAAAATGAAGATAGTAAAGATGTGTGTGCTGATTCATTTGTGTGACTTCTTTAAGATCATCAGATGAGCGTGAAGATTGCCTGACGCCGTAAAGTGAATATTGTTCCTCGCTTGTATAAACTGGTTTGCAACAAAGGATTTCTTCTAAATTATATGCGCAATTATAGAGATGATAAAAGGGGACACAATGTGGTTTATTTGTCTCTACTATGAATCACATCTGTCACTGTTACTCCAGCTGTGTTACATTTAGAAGAAAATGGCAGCCAAATAATTTTATGTTAAAGTATAGCTTGAAACTCCAGGATCAGAAAAAGAGCAGTTGTTTGCTTAGAGTCAACAATCAGGTCAGAAGTCAAAGTTCAGTTAAGACCTTGTTGGTGCAGAACATAGTCTCTTAAATGTGAACTTTGTGGAGAATTCCAACCTCTCAGCTTGTATCAATGAATAACAAAAAAATATGTTACACGTGTGGTTTTTGTGTTAAGGCAGTAGTAGTCTGTGACATGTGAAACAAAACAGAACAGATCATGGGTTGTTTGTGAGTCAGTGAGCTGTGTGGCAGTGAGCCTAACAGAAGCTCCACAGGACAGATCTACACATGTGACTTTGATATTACAGCTGTGCTGAACTGGATGGTCTCAAAAAGAAGTCTTCTGACCTACAATAATGTGAAGAAAGACTATGAAAACATTGAAGCAGAGATGCTTCCTGGAAGGGGAAAAAAGACATTTGGAAATCTTGAATTCCAGGATTCCTGGACTCCCTGCAGAGGCTCGGATGCTGCAGGAGTGAGATTGGCTCAAGTTTACTGGACGGAGCAAAGTTGGCTTCCTGAGAGGAAGTGCATCTATGCAAATAAGGATTTTTTTTTCATGGTTAGACCACAGTTCCTGCACTTGTACAACAGTTTGTTAAAAAAAAAAGTTTCACCCTCAGACATCTGTTTGGGTGTTTCCCATGGCAGTGTTTCAGGGTCACTCAGGAAGTAACTGTTCTCTCCTGTGACCATAGTGTGACTGACACATGATGGCATTCGCAACAGCACATGCAATAATACTGAGCAGGGCCAGATTTAGGAGGATGGGGCCCCTGGGTTTGAGTCAATATGGGGGCCCATATATACCGTATTTTCCGCCCGAAAAGTCGCAGGACATGAAAATTAGTGTAAAAAAAGTGTGACTTATAGGCCGGAAAAATACAGTATTTTTTTATTTTTTATTTTTTGTTTGTTTTGGTTCAGATGTTGAGCAGAAAATGACTGAACAGTAAGTTTTCACATCTTACAACTTTAATATGCCAGTTGTCACAAACAACAAACAACACTGAACTGGTTTCTAGAAAGACAAAACCACATGTTGGTTTGAAACTAGAATATGATGCTTGCAGTTTATTTTACAGATAACATCTTAAAAATACAGTATGAAGAACAAAATAAAGATTTCCATTTATTAACAAAACTTCTGCATTCATCTTATTTGAAGGAACTAGAACCACAAACATTGACCTACATTTACTCAAACGCAAACCATGCAACCCAAATAAGAAAATATTCAACCCTGAACATTTAGCAACTTTGAGCCTGTCTTATAATGCAGACATGCACAGCCCTAACCAGTAACACCAAGCCTTTTCAGTAGGGTTATCAGACATTTAAGCCTTACTTTGACATGACATTTGAAAAGATGCCCACTTTTCTGGATTTTTTTGCTGCAAATTCCTTTACAAGATCACTGAAGTCCAGCTTTCTCACTAGATCACTCTCAATAGACATGAGAGTCAAATGGTTCAGTCTTTCTTGTCCCATTGTGGATCTGAGTCTATTTTTAACAATTTTGAGCTTGGAGAATGATCGCTCACCACTTGCATTTGTGACAGGAAATGTCAGGTAAAGCCTGAATGCAATATCCACATTTGGGAAGATGTCCTGCAGTTTCTTTTCCCTAATGAATTGTAAAAGCGATGGAGCAGATGTGATCTCTTTATCACGAATAAAATCTTTAAACTGGACAGTTTCCTCCACAAAGTCCATCTCCAAGTCAGCTGAATATTTACTTTGGAGATGAGATGCTTTGTTTCTTAGCTCTTGAACAGTAACACCAGATAAATTGTTCAGGAAGCCAAAAGTGTTGTTGAGGTTATCATATGCAGCATACCTGCGATCGATTTCAGAAAGCAATCTGTCAACAACCACCAAAAAAACACTGGTGGAGAACTTTTTTTGAGCTGATAACTCAACCTCTGAGGTGGCACTCTCTCCAAAAAATGTTTTTGGAGTCTTTGATCTTTGAGTAGTAGCTCTGTAAGCCTGTGAAACTGTTGGAGACAACTTCTTTGCTTGAGACTCAAACCTATCAAACTGATCTCTCAGACCTCCAATGTACTCCCGCAAGGACCCCACCAAATCCACAGCTCTACACAAGTCTAGTTCCACAGACTGCAAAGCTGCACTTGCTTTTTCAAAGCGCTGCAAAATGCTGTGCCAAAATGTACACATAAAAGCTGTTTCAAGCTTGTCCATTTTTTTATCAAGTGATCTTGCTTCATTTCTTATTGCTGCATTTTGGTTTGTGTCATTTACAATATTCTGCAATGATTTTTGAATGTTTGCATAGTTAATATGCACTGCCTGTGTGGCATCTGCATGTGCAGCCCATCTAGTGTTTGAAAGGGACTTCAGTGTTTCAATGCGCTTGTTTGCATTAGGCTGCAGTCCATCTGTCACCACCTTCCACCTTGCTGTTGACTTAGAGCAAAAGTTAAATAAGTTTTGCACAAACTGGAAAAAATCAGCTGTCTCAAAACAGCAGTTCACACTATTAACTCCAACCAAATTCAGAGTATGTGCAGCACATGGAACCCATTCAACTAGGGGGTTGAGTTCTTTAATGCGTGCTTGTAGTCCTTTATATACTCCTGACATGTTGGCAGCATTATCATAGCATTGCCCCCTGCAGTTTGCAATGTCAATCCCCATCTCTTCCAAAACCTTGAGTACAGATGCACATAAAGCTTCCCCAGTATGACTTTCAATTGGTAGAAACTTCAGAAAGCGTTCCTGTGAGTGTCCTTCAGGTGACACATATCTTAACACAAATGTTAACTGATCAACATGTGCAACATCTGGCGTGGAGTCAACAGAGATTGAGAAGTATTTTGCCATTTTTACTTCACTCACTATTTCTGATAGAACACGATCACCCATCAGCTGAATAAATTCCTCACATGTTTGGGAAGAAAGATATGAGGGTTTCCCTGCACCTGCATTTCCATATTTCTCTATGTGAGATTTCAGAAAAGGATCAAACTCACTGATTAACTCCAGTATTCCCAGATAATTCCCATTATCAGTTCGGCCAAATATGTCACTGTTTCCTCTAAGAGCCAGTCCTCTCTCTGCTAAAAACTTCACAACAGACACAACTCTTCTCAAAACTTCAGTCCAATATGCACACTCAGATTCAAATTGCCTCTGCAGCTGTGTGTCTATCCTCCCGCTGGCTGATGCAAGTGAAACAAACGTCAGCATTGCTTTTCTGTGATGTTCGCTGTTTTCATGCTCTTTCATGCGTTCAGTTGTGTGCTTCCAGTCACAGAAACCAGTTTCAAAGCTCGACTGTGTAGTAGCATCGCTGAAAATGCGGCATGCAAAACAAAACGCAGCTCCAGAGGATGGAGAGTAGAGCAGCCACGGTCTTTCGATGTACTCACCATTTGCCATCTTACGTTTAAAGTGAGATTTGGAGAAGAGACGTTTTTGATGCTTGTACACCCGTTCAGATGCTTGAAAGCTAATGTTCATATTTTGGCAGCTCCCCGGTCCTCGCTCAGCCCAGTCCCGCGCGGACTTGTCAATGTCCCCCCAAAGGGCAGGATCAGTACTGTACGGATCCACAGTTCCACCTGCTGAAGAAGTTCCTGCTTCCACCTGCTCTGACTCCTCAGAGGCCAGTCCAGCCTGGACGGTCACGGCTGAAGGTTCTGGCGGGCTCGTGCAGCCGGTGTTAGTTGTTCCACCTGCTGAAGAACATCCTGCTTCACCTGACTCCTCAGATGCCAGTCCAGCCTGGACGGTCACGGCTGAAGGTTCTGGCGGGCTCGTGCAGCCGGTGTTAGTTGTTCCACCTGCTGAAGAACATCCTGCTTCCACCTGCTCTGACTCCTCAGATGCCAGTCCAGCCTGGACGGTCACGGTTGAAGGTTCTGGTGGGCTTGTGCAGCCGGTGATAGCAAAGCTAACAGTTTGAGAAGCGGGGAGTAATGATGGTGGTCCTGCTCCATCTCCGCTAACAGGTTTAAAAAAGCCTGTCAGTTTAGGCATTTTATTTATCGCCTCTTTGTCTCAATGCACTTTTTCGATTCTCTTTTTTCTTTTCTGCGCTCCGCTGTCGTATTTCCTATTGTCCGCCATTGTAAAAACAAATACAGTACGTATTGACCAGCGTCGGTGAATGACGCTCGCCCCCCGCCCCCCATGCGTAAGATGCGTCAAAACTGGACCAATAATAAGCAATCATTTAAGATGGGCATTTGACAGAGCAAATTAAAAAAAAATTCAAAGGCACTGTCAAAATCATCTTAGTCATTGGTGAAATTCTGACTCTATCCGTTTACAAATAAAAAAAAACTTAGGGGGCGGGGCCGGAGGCTCCGGGGCAGGGCCCCGGGCTCCAGCCCATGTAAGCCCGTGCGAAAATCCGGGTGTGATACTGAGGCAGTGAAGATGATAACAATTGTCAACAAAAACTTTCTGAATCCCACTAAATGTGTTTTAGGATATGCCTAACATTACAAAATGAATATTCATTCAACCTTTATTTAGGCAGGTTAATCCCATTGAGCCTCGAGGACTCATTTACAAGAGAAAGTCCAAAGTGTTATCTGTCTAATCACTGCAATAATGTGCAGTAACAAACCAAAACATTTAGCGGTGCATGTTTTCAGAAAGATTTTACCATCAACCATTTTATAAATTGCAAAACCACCTATGTAATCTATAGGACTAAAAATAAATGTCTATGAACTAAAAATAAATGTTTATTAATTCATATATAT